>JACEFZ010027967.1:220000-280000 GCA_014155875.1 Cepaea nemoralis | reverse complement strand
TGGACAGAAAAACGAATGAGCAAGTTCTTTCAAGGAACACACGAAAAAGCTTAAACAGGATAGAAAAATAAAACGCAATTAGTCCAGTTTTGTTTAAACATCATGGTGCGATAAGAAATAAACTTTAAACTTAAACGGGAAAAGAGGATGCGGAACCGAAGAGATATATGCCACGGATTGCTTAACATAATCGACACAAACACCATGGGTAAATCGACATAATGAGACCACCAGCGGGCACACAGCCTCTTTTTATACTTCTCATTGACACCGCAAAGTACCAGAGGAACACGACGAGATGAGATGACAACAGAAGTTAGCCATTGGGCAGCAAACAATGGCTCACACATGGAGAAGGATAACAATGCGAATAACAAACAGTTCATGTTAGTGGCAATAATAAACATTTCATCCCCCCCCCCCACCCCGATGTATCTCCACCTTGTCGTGGTGGGAGGGGGGACTTGAGTGTCCCAGTGACCCCAAGAGCTAAGCCGACGGAAGCACAAATATGTATCGGACAGCACTTGGGTTAGGGGCCAGACCAAGAGAAACACAACCTGCCGCCCTGTAGGTAGACTGAGGATAGCAGTCAAAAGTCAAAATCAGGCGCACGAAGGCAGAAATTCTTGGTCCGGACACAAACTATAAGGCTCTCAACTGAGGGATATGGCTCAAAGTCTCTAGACTATAAACCCCCGGATGTGTGAGCCGGGCTGATACTCATCTACTGCCAAATGGAGGTGAGATACTGAGCATGCTACATGCTTAGTTCAGATACCCGTTCGAAGGCTCTCAGCTGGGGGATATGAGGTATCCCCGGATGAGAGAGCCTGACCGTTAATCGCTCCATGCCGTCGTGGGGGAGCCAGCTTTATGCCCCGCCAAGTCCTCTGTGACCTCCATACGTCTGCGTTGCCGTGTTCCTTCTCCGTGCCCAGTTCACGGAGCCGCACCATACTAGGAAGCCGGTTCTTCCTTTCCGTTTTCGGCCCAACTCTTGGTCTCTGCCGCTGACTGAGTGCGACCTGCGGGAGGTTGGCCTTCGGCCGACATTTACATGATTTGGCTGCAATCAGATTCACCACTCACGTTCGGAGGAAAGGCCAAAGATCAGGTACGAGACGTTGTATGTTCGTGGTCTTGGTTGAGAGATTATTGGTACCGCTTCTAACTATTCTAGTTTCGAGACTCATTCCACTCTAGGCTTCGGCAGTTCCATAGCCAGCACGAGGCCTTTTCGGCTGCCTCACACAGTTGTTTCTGGGCCCGAGTTCTTGCTTGTCCTTTCATGCCCTTTCACTTCAGCACTTCAAACACGGAGTGGGAGATTAGATCTCTGCCGCGTACCTCGACGGTGAACATCCTGAAGGTGTACTCCTCCCGCCTAAGACTTGCGACCATGTCATTGTACTTCTCTATTCTGTGCAGGTGTTGTTCCTCAATATTCTATTCGTAAGAGACGGTCTGCTCAATCAGCGTTAGCTGCTTGGCTCACGAGGTGCTAAGTACTATGTCAGGTCGCAAGCCAAATCTTCAGATCACCTCAAGGTAATTGCTCGGCCCTTTAGGTCTATGGTCAGATCCCAGTCCCTCGCACCAGCGAAAACGATAGCAAGCGGCAGGTCGTCAGCATTGCTTTCTTTGCGCCCTTCTCGGACGAAGGTAATCTCCATCGACCTCTGCCTGTACCCCATCTCTTTTCGCTTTCATTCTCGCTACGTCCACTATGGCGGCCAACTTAGTCAGGACTTTGTTATGTCGCCACGTAAAGCGCCCTTGGGTCAGGGCGACCTTACAGCCAGACAGCACGTGTTCCGCTGTCTGGACTATTTGGACTTTTGTACAGAGAGGACAGAACGGGTCGGTGGTTTTCTCCCACTTGACCAAGTTGTCAGCTGATGGCAGGACATTGTAAAGAGATCGGACGACTAAAATTAAACGAAGTGGTGTCATGCGCCAGATCTCATTCCACGTAATGGATCTCTGCACTACAGCTTCCCATGACATCCACTGTACCTGCTGCATCTGTTGGGTAGCCTTGCGTAGCCACTACGCTAGCTCTGCTTCCGTGTCGAAAGCGTATTTACAATTGAAAATGATAAGCTTTCTTGCGTATAGTGGAACATTCTAACGAAATATTTGTGTCCATGTTTTGAGAGGGCGATTTTTGTAATTTACAAAAGGGGAACAATCTAATACAGATGAATGATTCTATTGTTCCAAGAGAAATAACTCACACACTATTACTAGAAACGTTTGTTTTGAAGGTTCTAACAATAGAAACTTAACGTTTGAAGAGAATATCCAGAAGTACTATTTATATGCAACGTTTGAATGCAAAAGGCATTAATATCTGCGAGGAATTAAAGTATGTAATGGCTGTAAGTTAGACGCATGCCAATTTTATAACCCATTTTGTTATTTCACTTATATATAACATTCTTACGTTCAATAATATTTTCTTCTGGCATAAGATATATCTTTTTCATTCAGAAGAAAAAGAACATATCTTATGCTATCATATACGAATGTGAATGTATAGTGCCCCTCACCATAAGATCCGGAGTACGACAAGGTTGTGTCCTGTCCCTACTCTTGTTTATAACATATATAGACAACATATGTAAAGAAACCAGTCAAACAGAAGAAGAACCATCTGCACATCTAACCATTAGAGAACTTCTGTTTGCTGACGACCAAGCACTAATAGCAAAATCAGAAGCTGAATTACAAAACCACATGAACAGTCTAAACAAAATGCGTAGGGGAAAAAAATGAAAATTAGCACACGTAAAACACAGGTAATGACCATAACTAAAGAAGAAAAAGCAGCAAAGATTCACCTAAACGAACATCCCTTGAAACAAGTAAAGAGTTTCAAGTACCTAGGAAGTATAATATCATCAAATGGCAAATCAGAAGACGAGATCGAATATAGATGCCATAAGTCAAACCAACTCATTGGGCAAATGGCACCAATACTAAAGAACAAACATGTATCAATAACTACTAAGAAAGCACTTTACAACACAATCTTCCTACCAACTCCATGTTACCAATGCCAAACCTGGACAATAGCAGAAAAAGAGAAAAATAAAAATCACAACAACAGAAATGAGATTCCTGAGAAGAATACTCAATGTATCAAGAAGAGATACGATCAGAAATGAATAAATCAGGACTAAAGTGGGGGTTATAGCTGCATTAGACTTTATTAGAAAGTAGCAAGTCAAATGGTTTGGCCATGCAAGTAGATTACCAACTAACAGTATACCACAACAAGCAATGATGTACAGACCAGAGGGAAACAGACGAAGAGGCCGACCTCGTAAACGATGGACGCAGGGAATAACGGAGTCCATGGGAATATCGATACATGAAGCCCATAAGCGGGCACTCTCACGATGTTTATACTTCACCTCGACACCACAAGGTACAAGAGGAACATGATCAGATGAGAGATATACGAAGCAAAAATCAGTTGGCAATGGCGAGCAAAGCGGCGAAACAAATATCCAGCTCTGCTATGGATTGGGCAAGATTTGCAGCGGTTATACCAAAAGCTCAAGTTGTCACTTTAAGAATATAAAGACTAAACATGATACTTTTCTTAACAAGGTTCACCAGCTGCCAGAAAATCTGCCAAAGATAGATTCCATGCCATAACCTACACCTTTTTCATGTGTATCCCCTCCAGAATAGATTATTGTTTGGTTGTCAGCTATAATTTTGCCCGATCCCTTCCATCTCATCTCACTTACGCCTAGTATATTCATGTTCATGCTATACATCTCTCTTTGAACATTGTTCAATTTCCCTATCTCTTTTAATGTACTAAACCTCAGTCCAGTATGACATCACACTGATGTTGGACAACAGGATGTCTTCATCCGACATACAGGACTTCACAGCCAGCGAACGCAAGCAAGCATGTCCTAACATTCCATGTTCCTACTCTAAATTTATTTATTTTAGTTATGATTTTGCGTGGAGTAAGGAATGACATTTATCATGATTGCTTTGTAAACATCTGTTTTTTTTCCCCCCGTGTAATTACAGATTTATTTACTGGATTAATACAAACACTCAGATAACTAGTTACTGAGTAGGCATTTACTAATAACCAGTATAAGATATTTTATTTCATAACTGAAATCTTTTTCATCTTTAGAAATGTAATATTTAGCCACACTTTGATTTCCAAAAGCGCTTTCAATAAAAAAAAATATTAACAAACTGTTAAACATTCTCTATTGCTGAATTACTTTTAAACAAATAAAAGCACAGCGTAAAATGAAGCATAGACAAATAGCATTTCTAATCCAAACTGCTCGCTCTGTTTCAAGCAGACAATGTCAAAATGAACTCCCTATCAAGTGGAACATGTTACTGTTAAACTGCTTACTTCTAAAATATACAGACACTAAGTGTGTGCAGCGCACATCTACCACACTAAACACACCAGGCAGAATTGTTTCTGCAGCAATATTTAGTGACGACCTTCTTCGCCTTCTTTCATGACATAGGGCTGATCCTCCTCATGGTGTGGCCAGATGGTGGATCGCTTGGGGTCAAAGGCTGACTCCGGGAAGTAGTAATTATAAGACTCCATCGTCAGGTCCTGGTACTGGAGCAATGTGTCGATCGTCTATATACTTGTCCTGTTGCCATCAATTTCCTTCTGGATAGTAGCCACGTACTATCTGAGGGCCTTGTCCTGCTCCTGTCTTTCTTTCTCTACCTTCTGCATCACGTGATCCTTGTCTACTGGTTAAGAGGACACTCAGGCGCTTCATAAGCCTTCTGGAAGCGATCAGCCATTAAGGGGTCAGGAAGCCTCGACTTGTAGCCAACAAAATCTATCTTTGGCAGATTTTCTGGCAGCTGGTGAACCTTGTTAAGAAAAGTATCATGTTTAGTCTTTATATTCTTAAAGTGACAACTTGAGCTTTTGGAATAACCGCTGCAAATCTTGCCCAAGTCCACAGCAGAGCTTGGATATTTGTTTCGCCGCTTTGCTCGCCATTGCCAACTGTCTTTTGCTTCGTATGTCTCTCATCTGATCATGTTCCTCTTGTATCCTTGCGGTGTCGAGGTGAAGTATAAACATCGTGAGAGTGCCCGCTTATGGGCTTCATGTATCGATATTCCCATGGACTCCGTTATTCCCTGCGTCCATCGTTTACGAGGTCGGCCTCTGTCCTCTGTTTCCATCTGGTCTGCACATCATTGCTTGTTGTGGTATACTGGTAGTTGGTAATCTACTTGCATGGCCAAACCATTTAACTTGCTGCTTTCTAATAAAATCTAATGCAGCTATAACCCCCACTTTAGTCCTGATTTATTCATTTCTGATCGTATCTTTTCTTGATACATTGAGTATTCTTCTCAGGAATCACATTTCTGTTGTTGTGATTTTTCTTTTCTCTTTTTCTGTTATTGTCCAGGTTTGGCATTGGTAACATGGAGTTGGTAGGAAGATTGTGTTGTAAAGTGCTTTCTTAGTAGTTATTGATACATGTTTGTTCTTTAGTATTGGTGCCATTTGCCCAATGAGTTGGTTTGCCTTATTGAATATATATTCGATCTCGTCTTCTGATTTGCCATTTGATGATATTATACTTCCTAGGTACTTGAAACTCTTTACTTGTTTCAAGGGATGTTCGTTTAGGTGAATCTTTGCTGCTTTTTCTTCTTTAGTTATGGTCATTACCTGTGTTTTACGTGTGCTAATTTTCATTTTTGTTATTCACTACGCATTTCGTTTAGACTGTTCATGTGGTCTTGTAATTCAGCTTCTGAATTTGCTATTGGTGCTTGGTCGTCAGCAAACAGAAGTTCTTTAATGGTTAGATTTGCAGATGGTTCTTCTTCTGTGTTTTCGTCATGCGGTGTTATTGCGGTCTCTGTTTGACTGGTTTCTTTACATATGTTGTCTATATATGTTACAAACAAGAGAGTGGACAGGACACAACCTTGTTGTACTCCGGATCTTATGGTGAAGGGCTCTCACTATTCATTGACATTCGTATATGATGGCACAAGATATTTTTTTTTTCTGAATGGAAAAAGACATTTTATGCCACAAGCAAGTATGATTGAATGTAATAATGTTATATATAAGTGAAATAGCAATATGGGTTATAAAATTGGCATGCATCTAACTTAAAGCCTTTACATACTTTTAATTCCTCGCAGATATTAATGCGGTTTGGATTTAAACGTTGCATATAAATAGTACTTCTGGTTATTCTCTTCAAATGTTAAGTTTTTGTTGTCAGAACCTCAAACAAACGTTTCTAGTAATAGTGTGTGAGTTATTTCTCTTGGAACAATAGAATCATTCATCTGTATTAGATTGTTCCCCTTTTGTAAGCAACAACATCGCCCTCTCAAATCAATGGACACAAATATTTCGTTAGAATGTTCGACTATACGCAAGAAAGCTTATCTTTTTCAATTGTAAGTACGCTTTCGACACGGAAGCCTAGCTAGCGTAGTGGCTAGATTGCTCGCCTATTGGCTCGGTGGACATGAGTTCGAATCTGCACCGGGTCGGAATTTTACAATGAATCTGGCCTTTCTGGTCGTCCCTGGCCATTGCTGAAATAGGTTAATTGGCATTGATAATAGGAATTGATAATGCACATTGGGAGCAAGTCGCCGTTGAAAGTGTTGCATGGAGGGCAAACATTAGAAATGGAATAAAGACAAAGGAGAAAATTATTGCAGATAAGTCACATACCGAGCGTATGAGACGCAAGGTTGTGCATGATGGTGGAAACGACGACATGTTCACATGCACCCACTGTGAACGGACATTTACGGCGCAAATTGGCCTTATCAGTCACATTCGCTACCGCCATAGGTAAATGTTATTATGCCTTTTTAAAGCACAAACTATGGTCTGTCAAGACGGCAAGGTGCCAATGTTATGTAACATTATGTAAATTCCACGATTATGGGTTGAGCTATAAACAGTGTACATATCTAAAACACTTAATTATTTTAATGAGTTGAAAATTACAACTAAGCGTTCAGCATTTTTTCTCTTACAATTATTGTTAAATAGACATACTTTTCCCTAACGTTAATTGTTAAAACCTAAATCGTTTAACAAACGAAACACTTAAAACTTAATTACCTCAACTTTAATTATATTTTTAATAAGATGATACACATTGAATGCAAGAGTACGAAAAAGGAACGAAAGACAGTAAGAATGCATTAAAATTTGGGAATGAAAGATAATATACAGAATGCTGTGCACATTTGACTTTATGTTATATATTGTATTATTGTACATAATATATATTGTACAGAACTACATATTGTTATATGTTTTCGTCTTTTGCAACACATGTTATTTTGTCATTTTTATGTGTGAATGTTGTAATACACTACACCTACACACTTGACTACAAGACAGAACGAGATCCCTTTCTTAAGACGCACTAGAGACCACGTCTAGTCTGAGCCGACACACGGACCTTGAGATAGCACGTGGCCAGACACCACGTGACGTTAAACCCAGGACGAAACTTGGGGAGACGAGACTGGACTGTGAACGAGAGAGGATGTACCCGTGTGTTGGCTAGAGCGAGTGAACTGTATGAGATAAGCGCTACAATTGTTTGATCGCATTGAAAGCGTTATTGTTACGATACTGCGTGTGCGCTAGTTTGTGTGAACTGAGATGCTATGGTGTGAGCGAGCGAGCGCATTACTGAGTGATATTCAGATTATGTAATCATTTTGTGATAATCTGCAATATATCTATTAAAAGTATATACATGTTACCCCTGTCACGACACACGACAAACGAACGGCGTGAAATGTTGTCAGAAGTGTACAGTAGTATTCCACAAACATCTCTTATGTAGATGAGCTTGACGATGTCATGCTCCTGTATTATATGTGTGTTTATGACTGTGGCATAACGCAGCCAACATTATTCATTTATCAACACCGGCCACAAAAAGAGGAACCAACATTAAAAGAAATTGACTTCACAACCGCAAATGGAGATTGGGACTTAAAACTTAACATCGAAACTGGAACTGAACAAGTGACAAATGACGTGGATTCTTAGAAAGATTTCATCAGACCAAGCTCGGAACCCCATTGGATGGGAGAAACACGTGACCCGCCTTCGCGCCAGGGCATAATTAACATATATTACTATTTCATAAGAAATGTTAATAAGCCCGCACTTTTGTCTGAACTCGCTCCATGGACGGATGTGAGAAGATTGTGTGACCAAAAATTCAATGGGCAAGGCAGAAGTCTGGATCCGAGGTACGTTTGTTGGTCCCTTGGTTAGACTAAGAACTCGATGTATCAAGTATCAAGTAATGTAAACCCATGTTTGTGATGTCAATTGAAATGTATGATTATTAATTAAAACCTCTGAAATGTAAAAATGCTCGACTGTAGATTCTAACGACGCAAAGCCATTCCCGGTCAAAATGACTCTAATATTCTCTTAGATGGAACTGCCATCTCTGATATTCTTAAAGATAATTATTAACTTTAAGAAGTGCATTATACTACTACATTCTATTCTAAACAACTGTGCGAAGTGATTATTCGAAAGCAATCTTGTGCATTTCACCAGAAACATTGTTAAAGATGCTATCACTATCTACAGCTGAAATGACAGTTCGTGTACTAGAACAAGTGCCTTGTTCTAAAACAGACTTATCTATGCCTATTTACGATCTAGAAAGCTGAAAGTGAAATCAATCTTTCCTTTCTCCTTTATCTATAGAATTAATAGGGTTTGGCGAAATAAATATTTATATTTATGTCAAATTTAATTAGATAAGAGCACTTATGAACTGCAATACATGAGAAAGTTGTGCTTCGCGGAACACCATCACGCGCAGTGAACTTAACTCATTACTCAACATAACTTAAAACACCACTCAACACCGCTCATCACCACACAACACAACCCTCAACATCACAACAACAACAGGTAATGGAAGAGAGTTATTAGACACAAGAAGAAGAAGTAGTTAATTGGGAAAACACAGAGAATTATTTATACACATTGTAAACACCATTGAGTAGAAGAAATGTTATAAATGTATGTCATTTATTTACATGCATCTTGACACCTTCTCACTCTTGTCATTGTCTCACTGTACACGTTCACGGACCCAGGTCAAATGAAGATTTACATACAGCAGGAACAAGTTGATACAAGGCGTACACAGTGTGATAAACTCTGACCACCCCAAATAAACCCAACACTAGCTTAGAGAGAAAAAGAGGGGGAGGGGAACTAGTTCCTACTTCAGGAATTTAGATTTCTTCCGACCTACTTCTTATTATTGTATTGGTAGGAATGTATATATTAATGTGAATATTCATCAGTGATCTCCCACTCCCTTCAAAAATATATGACATATTGGAGCTCGTCCGGGATGGTTCCCATATATTAACCTATAAACAATCACACAAGATACATGAACACGGTTATCTTTGGATTTTGAACATTGTCATTTTCTAGAATGTTTAACAGATACCATGTGGGGTATTGATTGACAGCCACATGATATGAATGACATTTATAGATAAATAAGATAGGTGACTGATCTTTACTCCTGGAGAAGGGGGCCATGTTCAAATAGGCTTATACTTCAGAAAGAGTTGCTCCAGGTGAAATATATAGTGTGTATCTACTCTACCAACACTACTTCTCTTCCAGAGAAGGTGTTCCTTTACTGTGGAGTCTGAACTTAACAGCATTTCATCAACCACCGGAAAATCTTATCCGTTGGGAAAACTCTGTCTAATTTCAGATTCTTTTCTTTACTAGGAATTAATTGTGGTTACTTCAGTGCCTGCTGCCTTTGGTTTTTCCAGCATTGACAGACAGACATAACATAGGGTGTTTTTAATATTGCACATGCTCTGTTGTATATTTGCAGATCAGGGACTGACAGGCTTACGCGGATCAGACTAACTGCAATTATATTGTTGGGCAGAACAAAGCAATAAATTATAGACATGGCGGAAACTGCAAAGTTTAGAGCCCAAATAACAGAAACAGGTAGGGAATGCGGGTTAGATGGCCTTGAGCTAGCTAACTATGTTTCGGATGCATTCGACAAAAGAGAAAGACTGCAGGCTGAATTGACTCTCAAAGAAAAACAGCTTCAGGTTGAATTGGCTGAGAGGGAAAAACAGTTTCAAGCAGAATTGGAGGAGAAAGAGAAACGATTTCAGGCAGAATTGGAGGAGAAAGAGAAACGACTACAGGCTGAAATGGAAGATAAGGAGAGAGAGCGTCAACACCAACTGGAGTTGAGGAGAATGGAGATTGAAGTGGAGATCCGGAGAATAGAGAAAGGGAGTGGTCCTACACCCTCAACCTCATCAGGATCGCCAGTGACAGAACCACCTCCTCACGTCTCTCAACTTAATTCAGGAGCTATGTCATTTCCTCTGGACCCCTTTAATGAACAGACTGACCACATCGAAGGATTTTTATCACGCTTCGAGGCAATGGCTGTCAGCTGTGGGCTTGAAGAAAGTAGATGGGCGACGAAGTTGGCGCAGGCCTTAAGATCCACGGCGTATGAAGTGTTCTCAAGACTCACTAGAGAGGAACAACAGAACTACACACCACTTAAGACGGCACTCTTGAGCCGATTCGAAGTGGACGCCGAATCTTATAAACTCAGGTTCAAAGCCGCAAGGAAGGAACCGGGTGAGAGCTACGCACAACTAGTCGAAAGACTGAAGTCATACATACAAAGATGGACTTGCTTGGGAGGATTTGAGGAAAATTATGAAGGACTCCGTGAAATGATTATCATTGATCAGATCAAGGGGAAAATGCAGAACGAAATGAAGGCATTCTTAACCCAAAACGGGGCTGACCGCCTGGAAACTATAATCATCCTGGCAGAGAGATTTGAGACATCTCAGAGGGAGATGGGAGGAAAGGGACGTTCGAACAACACCCCCTCTCAAAACAAAACTCCACAGCCAAAAGAGGGTGAAAACACTGTAGCCACCAAGAAAAAGGGGAATTCCCAGAAAAACACTCAAAATTCAGTCCAAACAGCGCCGAAGGAGGACAAACCATTCTGTACCCATTGCAAAATTAGAGGTCACACATTTCAGAGTTGCAGGAAGAAGCCACCTCCACACACAGCGGCATGTTTGGCCAACCGAAAAGAGAGAAAAGTGAGCACTGGTGAAACGTCCAAGTAGACACCTCATCAAGACACATCATCTCGTATTCCGGTTGTAGAATCCATCTTGCTAAATGGATTCCAAACGACCTGTTTATATGATACTGGATTATCGTATGACTGTGTTGTTTCATCATCCTTAGTTCACCCTGAACAGGTGACAGAGGAAATAGTGGAATTACAGGGACCACTGAAGAGTTCAACCAATATGTCTCTTCCAGTGGCAAAAGTGAACATAGCCTCGCGGTATGTCACTGGGACAATCAAGGCAGCAATCTTGGACGATCTGATATATCCTGTAATCCTCGGCTGTAGATTTATTGTTCTAGGAGAACCTGTTCAACCTGTGGCGATGGCGACCATGACCACTCGATCCCAGGCAACAAAAACTCCAGAATCAACTACGCCAATCCCTCGAACGGAGGAACTGAAGAGGGCACAAGAAGCCGACAGCACCTTGGAACCCTGCTTCAGAAAACTGCCAAAATCACATTTACCTCTACGTAAAGGTGATCTGTTCATGAAGTCAGCACTTCTTTACAGAAAAGCAGGACGAGCTGCACAAGAGTTTAATCAACTTGTTGTACCAACTCAATACAGGACTCAGATCTTAGAGATGGGTCACAGTCTACCATTCAGTGGGCACATGGGTATCAACGCTACTACACAGCGGATTACCACTCACTACTTTTGGCCAGGGATGAATTCAGACATACAACGGTTTGTAAAATCATGCCCACAGTGTCAGAAAGTATCACCAAAACACCGGACACCACCGGCAATGTTGGGTGAATCGCCAATCACTGGAATTCCATTTGAGAAAGTGGCAGTAGACATAATCGGACCTCTCTCAGCAACGAAGAGGCGAAACCGATTCATATTAACGCTAGTGGACACAACAACCATGTGGGCCGAAGCAGTTCCTATGCCCAGCTGTGACTCCAAACACGTCGCTGATGCATTATTAGGAATATTCACACGTCTAGGATTCCCACAAAGGATCTTGACGGACAACGGTTCACAGTTTCGTGGTAAGCTCATGGAAGAGACCTTCAGACTTTTTCATGCACGCCATATCTTCAGTTCACCATATCACCCTCAGTCAAATGGACTTGTGGAAAGGTTGAACGGGACATTGATTAGTATCCTGCGCAAAATTGCCCAGGAGAAGACAGAGGATTGGGACTTGTATTTACCCGCAGCTTTATTCGCTTACAGGGAAGTACCCCATCACTCAACAGGTTTTGCTCCAGCCACACTGTTGTTTGGACGACCAATCAAGGGACCACTGGAGGCGTTACTTCGAACGTGGACTGATAATACTACAGATGATACAGTCGTGACTGCATCTACATATGTTGCCGAGTTGAAAAATAGTTTACAACACAGTTGGAAACAAGCGAATGTCAATCTACGTCAAGCCAGACGAAGAATTGCTCGTAACTTCAACCGCAAGGCAAAGGATAGAGAGTTAGAGGTAGGAGAGAAGGTGATGTTGCTGCTTCCAACCAGTCAGAATAAGCTGCAAATAGGATGGAGAGGACCTTATGTAGTGACGGAGAAGATCTCACGTACCAACTACAGAATTTCAGTCAAAGGCAAGATGAAAGTATTTCACATAAACCTCTTGAAGAAATATCATGAAAGACCCTCAACCACCGAACCTGCACATCTGATGGCCATGAGTGTGGCTACTGAAGTCGAAGAAGGATCAACAATGGGAGTCGAGTGCCAACTGCAAGCCAAAGAGACCTTTAAGGATGTGGAAATCAATCCCAACTTAACAAAGGATCAGCAAAAGCAGATTAGGGAAATTATGGCAAAATATGCAGAAGTACTTACTGATAAGCCAGAAAGAACTGATTTGGAGGAATTTGACATGAAGTTAAATGACACAGTGCCTGTGCGAGTCAAGACTTACCCAGTTCCTTATGCAAAGCAAAAGACTTTAGAGGAAGAAATACAACAGCTGCTCACCGCAGGAATAATCTCACCATCTGAATCACCTTACAGTGCTAGCGTCGTCTTATTGAGAAAGCCAAGCGGAGAACATAGATTGTGCATCGATTATCGACAGCTCAATGCTATTACTGAATTCCAAGCAGAACCTCTGCAGGATCAGAATAAACTCTTCACAGCACTCAACCGAGCTAAGTACTTTACTAGGATTGATCTCAGTAAGGGATATTACCAGATTCCTGTAAAACCGGAAGTTAGACCATGGTTAGCTTTCAGCACGCCTGGAGGACACTATGAGTTCAACGTTCTTCCATTCGGATTAAGTAATGCTCCCAGCGTCTTTACCCGTAATGATGAGAAAATTACTTGACCCACTACAGCATCCAGACATCAGTCACTTCATGGATGACATCCTGATCGCAACTGAAACATTTGAAGAGAATGTAGAAACCCTGCATCTTTTGTTCAGGCGCCTCAGAGAAACTGGATTGACGGCTAGACCAAAGAAGTGTCAGATAGGATTCCAAGAATTGGACTTTCTAGGTCATAAGATATCTCATGGACTGATAACTCCACAGGAGGGAAATGTGGACAAACTCCAGAGAGCACCTCGTCCAAAAACAAAGAAGGATGTAAGATCATTTGTATCCTTATGTGGATTCTATCAAAAATACATCAAGGACTTCAATACTCTGTCAGCACCTTTAACGGATTTTACCAAAAAGGGGAAACCAGAGAAAGTCACTTGGTCAGCTGACTGTGAGAGAGCTTTCACAGCATTAAAGCAGGCATTAACTGCTCATCCAGTCTTACATCTACCAGACCTCGACCAACCATTCGTGCTGCGCACCGATGCCAGTAACATAGGAATTGGGGCAACGCTGTTGCAGAGAAAGGGAGATGTACCATCAGAGCTATTCCCTGTAGCTTATGCTAGCAGGAAATTGAATGCAGCAGAGAGAAATTACAGTACTATCGAGAGAGAATGTCTTGCGCTCGTATGGAGTGTACAGAAATTTCAAGCATACCTATATGGCAAACACTTCACAGTGCAATGTGACCATCAACCACTCATGTTTCTCGCAGCATCTAAGACTCTGAATGCCCGACTTATGAGGTGGTCGCTGCTTCTTCAACCTTACTCGTTCCAGGTTGAGTATGTTCCTGGAAAAATGAATGTGGGAGCGGACTTCCTGAGTCGACACCCAGTGCCTGATGAACCAGGTCAATCAGATGCAGAAGAGAATACAAGGGAGGAAAAATGGGAACAACTTGATAACCGAAAATGTTGGAAACATAGTTCCATACCATAGAACAATCTGGAGTGGGGCCATGTGGCATAACGCAGCCAACATTATTCATTTATCAACACCGGCCACAAAAAGAGGAACCAACATTAAAAGAAATTGACTTCACAACCGCAAATGGAGATTGGGACTTAAAACTTAACATCGAAACTGGAACTGAACAAGTGACAAATGACGTGGATTCTTAGAAAGATTTCATCAGACCAAGCTCGGAACCCCATTGGATGGGAGAAACACGTGACCCGCCTTCGCGCCAGGGCATAATTAACATATATTACTATTTCATCAGAAATGTTAATAAGCCCGCACTTTTGTCTGAACTCGCTCCATGGACGGATGTGAGAAGATTGTGTGACCAAAAATTCAATGGGCAAGGCAGAAGTCTGGATCCGAGGTACGTTTGTTGGTCCCTTGGTTAGACTAAGAACTCGATGTATCAAGTATCAAGTAATGTAAACCCATGTTTGTGATGTCAATTGAAATGTATGATTATTAATTAAAACCTCTGAAATGTAAAAATGCTCGACTGTAGATTCTAACGACGCAAAGCCATTCCCGGTCAAAATGACTCTAATATTCTCTTAGATGGAACTGCCATCTCTGATATTCTTAAAGATAATTATTAACTTTAAGAAGTGCATTATACTACTACATTCTATTCTAAACAACTGTGCGAAGTGATGATTCGAAAGCAATCTTGTGCATTTCACCAGAAACATTGTTAAAGATGCTATCACTATCTACAGCTGAAATGACAGTTCGTGTACTAGAACAAGTGCCTTGTTCTAAAACAGACTTATCTATGCCTATTTACGATCTAGAAAGCTGAAAGTGAAATCAATCTTTCCTTTCTCCTTTATCTATAGAATTAATAGGGTGTGGCGAAATAAATATTTATATTTATGTCAAATTTAATTAGATAAGAGCACTTATGAACTGCAATACATGAGAAAGTTGTGCTTCGCGGAACACCATCACGCGCAGTGAACTTAACTCATTACTCAACATAACTTAAAACACCACTCAACACCGCTCATCACCACACAACACAACCCTCAACATCACAACAACAACAGGTAATGGAAGAGAGTTATTAGACACAAGAAGAAGAAGTAGTTAATTGGGAAAACACAGAGAATTATTTATACACATTGTAAACACCATTGAGTAGAAGAAATGTTATAAATGTATGTCATTTATTTACATGCATCTTGACACCTTCTCACTCTTGTCATTGTCTCACTGTACACGTTCACGGACCCAGGTCAAATGAAGATTTACATACAGCAGGAACAAGTTGATACAAGGCGTACACAGTGTGATAAACTCTGACCACCCCAAATAAACCCAACACTAGCTTAGAGAGAAAAAGAGGGGGAGGGGAACTAGTTCCTACTTCAGGAATTTAGATTTCTTCCGACCTACTTCTTATTATTGTATTGGTAGGAATGTATATATTAATGTGAATATTCATCAGTGATCTCCCACTCCCTTCAAAAATATATGACATATTGGAGCTCGTCCGGGATGGTTCCCATATATTAACCTATAAACAATCACACAAGATACATGAACACGGTTATCTTTGGATTTTGAACATTGTCATTTTCTAGAATGTTTAACAGATACCATGTGGGGTATTGATTGACAGCCACATGATATGAATGACATTTATAGATAAATAAGATAGGTGACTGATCTTTACTCCTGGAGAAGGGGGCCATGTTCAAATAGGCTTATACTTCAGAAAGAGTTGCTCCAGGTGAAATATATAGTGTGTATCTACTCTACCAACACTACTTCTCTTCCAGAGAAGGTGTTCCTTTACTGTGGAGTCTGAACTTAACAGCATTTCATCAACCACCGGAAAATCTTATCCGTTGGGAAAACTCTGTCTAATTTCAGATTCTTTTCTTTACTAGGAATTAATTGTGGTTACTTCAGTGCCTGCTGCCTTTGGTTTTTCCAGCATTGACAGACAGACATAACATAGGGTGTTTTTAATATTGCACATGCTCTGTTGTATATTTGCAGATCAGGGACTGACAGGCTTACGCGGATCAGACTAACTGCAATTATATTGTTGGGCAGAACAAAGCAATAAATTATAGACATGGCGGAAACTGCAAAGTTTAGAGCCCAAATAACAGAAACAGGTAGGGAATGCGGGTTAGATGGCCTTGAGCTAGCTAACTATGTTTCGGATGCATTCGACAAAAGAGAAAGACTGCAGGCTGAATTGACTCTCAAAGAAAAACAGCTTCAGGTTGAATTGGCTGAGAGGGAAAAACAGTTTCAAGCAGAATTGGAGGAGAAAGAGAAACGATTTCAGGCAGAATTGGAGGAGAAAGAGAAACAACTACAGGCTGAAATGGAAGATAAGGAGAGAGAGCGTCAACACCAACTGGAGTTGAGGAGAATGGAGATTGAAGTGGAGATCCGGAGAATAGAGAAAGGGAGTGGTCCTACACCCTCAACCTCATCAGGATCGCCAGTGACAGAACCACCTCCTCACGTCTCTCAACTTAATTCAGGAGCTATGTCATTTCCTCTGGACCCCTTTAATGAACAGACTGACCACATCGAAGGATTTTTATCACGCTTCGAGGCAATGGCTGTCAGCTGTGGGCTTGAAGAAAGTAGATGGGCGACGAAGTTGGCGCAGGCCTTAAGATCCACGGCGTATGAAGTGTTCTCAAGACTCACTAGAGAGGAACAACAGAACTACACACCACTTAAGACGGCACTCTTGAGCCGATTCGAAGTGGACGCCGAATCTTATAAACTCAGGTTCAAAGCCGCAAGGAAGGAACCGGGTGAGAGCTACGCACAACTAGTCGAAAGACTGAAGTCATACATACAAAGATGGACTTGCTTGGGAGGATTTGAGGAAAATTATGAAGGACTCCGTGAAATGATTATCATTGATCAGATCAAGGGGAAAATGCAGAACGAAATGAAGGCATTCTTAACCCAAAACGGGGCTGACCGCCTGGAAACTATAATCATCCTGGCAGAGAGATTTGAGACATCTCAGAGGGAGATGGGAGGAAAGGGACGTTCGAACAACACCCCCTCTCAAAACAAAACTCCACAGCCAAAAGAGGGTGAAAACACTGTAGCCACCAAGAAAAAGGGGAATTCCCAGAAAAACACTCAAAATTCAGTCCAAACAGCGCCGAAGGAGGACAAACCATTCTGTACCCATTGCAAAATTAGAGGTCACACATTTCAGAGTTGCAGGAAGAAGCCACCTCCACACACAGCGGCATGTTTGGCCAACCGAAAAGAGAGAAAAGTGAGCACTGGTGAAACGTCCAAGTAGACACCTCATCTAGACACATCATCTCGTATTCCGGTTGTAGAATCCATCTTGCTAAATGGATTCCAAACGACCTGTTTATATGATACTGGATTATCGTATGACTGTGTTGTTTCATCATCCTTAGTTCACCCTGAACAGGTGACAGAGGAAATAGTGGAATTACAGGGACCACTTAAGAGTTCAACCAATATGTCTCTTCCAGTGGCAAAAGTGAACATAGCCTCGCGGTATGTCACTGGGACAATCAAGGCAGCAATCTTGGACGATCTGATATATCCTGTAATCCTCGGCTGTAGATTTATTGTTCTAGGAGAACCTGTTCAACCTGTGGCGATGGCGACCATGACCACTCGATCCCAGGCAACAAAAACTCCAGAATCAACTACGCCAATCCCTCGAACGGAGGAACTGAAGAGGGCACAAGAAGCCGACAGCACCTTGGAACCCTGCTTCAGAAAACTGCCAAAATCACATTTACCTCTACGTAAAGGTGATCTGTTCATGAAGTCAGCACTTCTTTACAGAAAAGCAGGACGAGCTGCACAAGAGTTTAATCAACTTGTTGTACCAACTCAATACAGGACTCAGATCTTAGAGATGGGTCACCGTCTACCATTCAGTGGGCACATGGGTATCAACGCTACTACACAGCGGATTACCACTCACTACTTTTGGCCAGGGATGAATTCAGACATACAACGGTTTGTAAAATCATGCCCACAGTGTCAGAAAGTATCACCAAAACACCGGACACCACCGGCAATGTTGGGTGAATCGCCAATCACTGGAATTCCATTTGAGAAAGTGGCAGTAGACATAATCGGACCTCTCTCAGCAACGAAGAGGCGAAACCGATTCATATTAACGCTAGTGGACACAACAACCATGTGGGCCGAAGCAGTTCCTATGCCCAGCTGTGACTCCAAACACGTCGCTGATGCATTATTAGGAATATTCACACGTCTAGGATTCCCACAAAGGATCTTGACGGACAACGGTTCACAGTTTCGTGGTAAGCTCATGGAAGAGACCTTCAGACTTTTTCATGCACGCCATATCTTCAGTTCACCATATCACCCTCAGTCAAATGGACTTGTGGAAAGGTTGAACGGGACATTGATTAGTATCCTGCGCAAAATTGCCCAGGAGAAGACAGAGGATTGGGACTTGTATTTACCCGCAGCTTTATTCGCTTACAGGGAAGTACCCCATCACTCAACAGGTTTTGCTCCAGCCACACTGTTGTTTGGACGACCAATCAAGGGACCACTGGAGGCGTTACTTCGAACGTGGACTGATAATACTACAGATGATACAGTCGTGACTGCATCTACATATGTTGCCGAGTTGAAAAATAGTTTACAACACAGTTGGAAACAAGCGAATGTCAATCTACGTCAAGCCAGACGAAGAATTGCTCGTAACTTCAACCGCAAGGCAAAGGATAGAGAGTTAGAGGTAGGAGAGAAGGTGATGTTGCTGCTTCCAACCAGTCAGAATAAGCTGCAAATAGGATGGAGAGGACCTTATGTAGTGACGGAGAAGATCTCACGTACCAACTACAGAATTTCAGTCAAAGGCAAGATGAAAGTATTTCACATAAACCTCTTGAAGAAATATCATGAAAGACCCTCAACCACCGAACCTGCACATCTGATGGCCATGAGTGTGGCTACTGAAGTCGAAGAAGGATCAACAATGGGAGTCGAGTGCCAACTGCAAGCCAAAGAGACCTTTAAGGATGTGGAAATCAATCCCAACTTAACAAAGGATCAGCAAAAGCAGATTAGGGAAATTATGGCAAAATATGCAGAAGTACTTACTGATAAGCCAGAAAGAACTGATTTGGAGGAATTTGACATGAAGTTAAATGACACAGTGCCTGTGCGAGTCAAGACTTACCCAGTTCCTTATGCAAAGCAAAAGACTTTAGAGGAAGAAATACAACAGCTGCTCACCGCAGGAATAATCTCACCATCTGATTCACCTTACAGTGCTAGCGTCGTCTTATTGAGAAAGCCAAGCGGAGAACATAGATTGTGCATCGATTATCGACAGCTCAATGCTATTACTGAATTCCAAGCAGAACCTCTGCAGGATCAGAATAAACTCTTCACAGCACTCAACCGAGCTAAGTACTTTACTAGGATTGATCTCAGTAAGGGATATTACCAGATTCCTGTAAAACCGGAAGTTAGACCATGGTTAGCTTTCAGCACGCCTGGAGGACACTATGAGTTCAACGTTCTTCCATTCGGATTAAGTAATGCTCCCAGCGTCTTTACCCGAATGATGAGAAAATTACTTGACCCACTACAGCATCCAGACATCAGTCACTTCATGGATGACATCCTGATCGCAACTGAAACATTTGAAGAGAATGTAGAAACCCTGCATCTTTTGTTCAGGCGCCTCAGAGAAACTGGATTGACGGCTAGACCAAAGAAGTGTCAGATAGGATTCCAAGAATTGGACTTTCTAGGTCATAAGATATCTCATGGACTGATAACTCCACAGGAGGGAAATGTGGACAAACTCCAGAGAGCACCTCGTCCAAAAACAAAGAAGGATGTAAGATCATTTGTATCCTTATGTGGATTCTATCAAAAATACATCAAGGACTTCAATACTCTGTCAGCACCTTTAACGGATTTTACCAAAAAGGGGAAACCAGAGAAAGTCACTTGGTCAGCTGACTGTGAGAGAGCTTTCACAGCATTAAAGCAGGCATTAACTGCTCATCCAGTCTTACATCTACCAGACCTCGACCAACCATTCGTGCTGCGCACCGATGCCAGTAACATAGGAATTGGGGCAACGCTGTTGCAGAGAAAGGGAGATGTACCATCAGAGCTATTCCCTGTAGCTTATGCTAGCAGGAAATTGAATGCAGCAGAGGGAAATTACAGTACTATCGAGAGAGAATGTCTTGCGCTCGTATGGAGTGTACAGAAATTTCAAGCATACCTATATGGCAAACACTTCACAGTGCAATGTGACCATCAACCACTCATGTTTCTCGCAGCATCTAAGACTCTGAATGCCCGACTTATGAGGTGGTCGCTGCTTCTTCAACCTTACTCGTTCCAGGTTGAGTATGTTCCTGGAAAAATGAATGTGGGAGCGGACTTCCTGAGTCGACACCCAGTGCCTGATGAACCAGGTCAATCAGATGCAGAAGAGAATACAAGGGAGGAAAAATGGGAACAACTTGATAACCGAAAATGTTGGAAACATAGTTCCATACCATAGAACAATCTGGAGTGGGGCCATGTGGCATAACGCAGCCAACATTATTCATTTATCAACACCGGCCACAAAAAGAGGAACCAACATTAAAAGAAATTGACTTCACAACCGCAAATGGAGATTGGGACTTAAAACTTAACATCGAAACTGGAACTGAACAAGTGACAAATGACGTGGATTCTTAGAAAGATTTCATCAGACCAAGCTCGGAACCCCATTGGATGGGAGAAACACGTGACCCGCCTTCGCGCCAGGGCATAATTAACATATATTACTATTTCATCAGAAATGTTAATAAGCCCGCACTTTTGTCTGAACTCGCTCCATGGACGGATGTGAGAAGATTGTGTGACCAAAAATTCAATGGGCAAGGCAGAAGTCTGGATCCGAGGTACGTTTGTTGGTCCCTTGGTTAGACTAAGAACCCGATGTATCAAGTAATGTAAACCCATGTTTGTGATGTCAATTGAAATGTATGATTATTAATTAAAACCTCTGAAATGTAAAAATGCTCGACTGTAGATTCTAACGACGCAAAGCCATTCCCGGTCAAAATGACTCTCTAATATTCTCTTAGATGGAACTGCCATCTCTGATATTCTTAAAGATAATTATTAACTTTAAGAAGTGCATTATACTACTACATTCTATTCTAAACAACTGTGCGAAGTGATGATTCGAAAGCAATCTTGTGCATTTCACCAGAAACATTGTTAAAGATGCTATCACTATCTACAGCTGAAATGACAGTTCGTGTACTAGAACAAGTGCCTTGTTCTAAAACAGACTTATCTATGCCTATTTACGATCTAGAAAGCTGAAAGTGAAATCAATCTTTCCTTTCTCCTTTATCTATAGAATTAATAGGGTGTGGCGAAATAAATATTTATATTTATGTCAAATTTAATTAGATAAGAGCACTTATGAACTGCAATACATGAGAAAGTTGTGCTTCGCGGAACACCATCACGCGCAGTGAACTTAACTCATTACTCAACATAACTTAAAACACCACTCAACACCACTCATCACCACACAACACAACCCTCAACATCACAACAACAACAGGTAATGGAAGAGAGTTATTAGACACAAGAAGAAGAAGTAGTTAATTGGGAAAACACAGAGAATTATTTATACACATTGTAAACACCATTGAGTAGAAGAAATGTTATAAATGTATGTCATTTATTTACATGCATCTTGACACCTTCTCACTCTTGTCATTGTCTCACTGTACACGTTCACTGACCCAGGTCAAATGAATATTTACATACAGCAGGAACAAGGATACAAGGCGTACACAGTGTGATAAACTCTGACCACCCCAAATTAACCCAACACTAGCTTAGAGAGAAAAAGAGGGGGAGGGGAACTAGTTCCTACTTCAGGAATTTAGATTTCTTCCGACCTACTTCTTATTATTGTATTGGTAGGAATGTATATATTTATGTGAATATTCATCAGTGATCTCCCACACCCTTCAAAAATATATGACAATGACAACAGAAATAAATGCTTCATTGAGACATCAAATGTGGCGCTGTTCCTAGTTTTTGAATGTCAGTGTCTACTGTCATTTCATGTGGAATTGGGATTAACAGGGGAGAGGGGGGCATGCTTCTCAGTTTGTGATGTATAGACAGAAATTGTCCGAATCTATTGCTTCCCGTGATAATGTATCTGCATACTATGAGTGTTTGCTATATGTGTAGGGTCATGTATATGAGTGTTCTACTGTGTGCGAGAGAGAGGCCACAAAAACTAATTCATAATATGTTGAATTGAAATCATGCTATACAAAATTGCTGATTTTAGTTACAAAACCAACAAAATACACCCATACCACGAATAATTAACAAGAGTGCAAGAAAGCTTCCGTCAAAATGTTTATGAATGCAACAACACGTGTTGTCAATCAACAGTGTGAGATGTCATTTAAATAATAAATAGAGATTATTTGCAAAGTCAACACATTTACAAAATTTGATTTATTAAGCCAGAAACTTGTTCACACACAGCTGCACACAGAAGGAACTAGACATGTCCACACATAGCTACACACAGCAGAAACTAGACATGTTCAAGAATAGCTACACACAGCAGGAACTAGACATGTTCACACATAGCTACATACAGCAGGAACTAGACATGTTCACTCATAGTCGCACAAAGCAGGAACTATACATGTTCACACATAGTCGCACACAGCAGGAACTATACATGTTCACACATAGCTACACACAGCAGGAACTAGACATGTTCACAAATAGTTACACACAGCAGGAACTAGACATGTCCACACATAGCTACACACAGAGGGAACTAGACATGTCCACACATAGCTACACACAGCAGGAACTAGACATGTTCACACATAGCTACACATAGCAGGGACTAGACATGTTCACACATAGCTACATATAGCAGGGACTAGACATGTTCACACATAGCTACACACAGCAGGAACTAGACATGTCCACACATAGCTACACACAGCAGAAACTATGCATGTTCACATATAGCTACACACAGCAGGAACTAGACATGTCCACACATAGCTACACACAGCAGAAACTATGCATGTTCACATATAGCTACACACAGCAGGAATTAGACATGTTCACACATAGCTACACACAGCAGGAACTAGACATGTCCACACATAGCTACTCACAGCAGAAACTATGCATGTTCACATATAGCTACACACAGCAGGAACTAGACATGTCCACAAATAGCTACACACAGCAGGGACTAGACATGTTTAAACATAGTCGCACATATCAGGAACTATACATGTTCACACAGCTAGAACTATACATGTTCACACATAGCTACACATAGCAGGAACTATACATGTTCACACATAGCTACACATATCAGGAACAAGACATGTTCACACATAGCTACACACAGCAGGAACTATACATGTTCACACATAGCAGGAACTATACATGTTCACACATAGCTACACATAGCAGGAACTATTCATGTTCACACATAGCAGGAACTAGACATGTTCACATATAGCTACAAATCAAATCAAATCAAATCAAATCAACTTTATTAGGGTCACAAATTGGGCGCGCAGGCCCGTCTTACATTCGGCCCTTCCAATCACTCGTCTTTCGTTCATCATGAGCATTATACATTTACATATGAAGAAAAATAAACATTGTGAAATGAATGTTGTAAACATAAACAAGGCTAATTACCATGTTATGAGGCCCATCTCCCACCTATCCATACATCACCCCACCCACACAACACCCCCACCTACCCACACACACGCGCACCAAGGGACACATACACACCCTCACCTACCCACACACACGCACACCAAGGGACACATACATACCCCACCAACCGACCCATCCCCCTCCCGCACATCCCCCACTCACACACACACTGCCCTCACCTGATCCCCCAACCAAAACACACTCGCAACCCACAAACATTCCCCCACCAACCCACACATCCCACGCCCATCCACATACACATCCTAAACCACACATCCTCTCCCCACCCACACCTCAGACCACCCATCCCCCAGCCACATCTCCATCAACAGCATATTCCCCACCCATGCACACAATCCCCCACCAACCCACACATCGCACATCCACTCACACATCCCCAAACCATACACACACATCCCCACCAACTGACATGTCCCTACCCCCCCCCCCCCACACACACATCTCCCTAACCTCCCATACATCCCCAATCCACTCACACACACCCCACCACCCACACATACAACTTCCACCCACCCACGCCATAACCTAATCCCCCACCACACAATCACCCACCCGCACATCACATACACCTCTTACCACGCACTATTCCCAACCCATGCACCACACACACACATATCCCTCACCAACACATCCCCACTTACACACCACACACATGTCCCCCACCCATATACCACACAATATTCCCACCCACACCCATACAGATACCCTTACCCATCCACCCCACATACCCCCACTCACACACCACAAAAATCCCCCACCCACACACACATACCTCACCCACACAATATCCCCAACCAACACACCACACACCTATCCCCACCCACACACGCATTCCCTACCCGTCCACCAACACACACTCACTCACGCATACAACCTCCACTACGCACCCACACACCCCCAACCAAACATCTCTCGATCACAATACCCCTACCCACACACATCCTCCACCCACTCACACATCCCACCCCGACACATACAACTCCCTCACCCACACACACATCCCTAAGCCACTCACACCCCCCACCCACACATTCACCATCCACACACACACACATCTCCCACCCACACCCCCCAACCCCCTACTCACCCACACATATACCACACCCATACGCACATTCCCCGCACCCATCACACACATCCCCCACACCACACACTATCCTCCACCCATACCACCACAAACATACCCTCCACCCACACATCATTCACACATCCCCACCAACACACCGCACACATATCTCAAACCCACACACCATACACTTCTCCCCACCCGCCCTTGCATCCCCAATCCACCCAACACAATCCCCTACCCACACAACCCCGCCTCCCACACATACTTCCTCAAACCATCCACACATCTCCACCCACATAAACACACATCCCCCGCATCCGTCCGATACACATATCCTCCACCCATACACACATCCCCCACACCCATTCCAACACCCCTACTTTCACCCCCACACATCAATCCACACATCCCACCAACACCCACAAATACCACTACCCACCAAAACCCACACACTCCAACCCATCCAAACGCATACCCCCACCCACACACCCCCCACCCACACATATCCCCACACTCACACAGATCCTCCACATACACTCACACTACCTTACATCTAGACACATACAAAATGTCTCACGTTAGTATTGAAACTAGTATGAACAAACTCCCACACTTTACTCACACACATACACTGACACTTGTCATGAGCAGTCTCATAAAAATGTTAAACATGGAGAAAAATGTGTACATAAAATGTATGTGACGTAAAAATAGTGATGCTCTCTCTCTCTCTCTCTCTCTCTCTCTCTCTCTCTCTCTCTCTCTCTCTCTCTCTCTCTCTCTCTCTCTCTCTCTCTCTCACACACACACACACACATTCACTCTCACGCTCACACATTCACTCTTCCGCTCATTCATTCACTCTCATGCATTCACTCTCCCGCTCACTCATTCACTCTCACGCTCACTCATTCACTCTCCCACTCACTCATTCACTCTCCCGCTCACTCATTCACTCTCCCGCTCACTCATTCACTCTCTCGCTCACTCATTTACTCTCACGCTCACTCGTTCTGTCTCTCATTCACACTCACTGACTCTCTCACTCAAACTACAGTAATGAACATGAGTTTATATTATGCATGATAAAATCAAATGGTATTTAACTGATAATATGACAGATGAGAATACACAAACATATGGATTCGCGTGTTACATAACATGCGTGTTACATGACATGCATCTGCTCAGCTCTCTCTCTCTCTCTCTCTCTCGCTCTCTCGCTCTCTCTGTCTGTATTCTTTCATACACACACTCACACGCATGCGCGCGCTCACACACACACACACACACACACACTAACATATCAACTCTCCCACTGTCTCACTCTCTAACACACAATCCTTCTCACACACACACACTCACTCTCTCAACCACACTCTCTCACACATACACATACACATGCACATGAACGCATGCACGCACGCACACACTCCCTCACTCACTCTCACACATACACGTACGAATGCATGCACTGACACATTCCCCCACCATTTCTCGCTCAATCACTCTCTCCACACACACGCATGCACGTGCGCACACACTCTCTCCCTCTCTCTGACACCCACTTTCTCTCTCTCTCTCTCTCTCTCTCTCTCTCTCTCTCTCTCTCTCTCTCTCTCTCTCTCTCTCTCTATCGCTCCCACACGCACACACATATATAGTGAACAATTATAGCTAAACAATTATAATGAACAATTATACTGAACAATTACTACACACAGCAGGAACTAGACATGTTCACATATAGCTACACAGAGCAGGAACTAGACATGTTCACACACAGCTGCACACAGTAGGAACTATACATGTCCAAACATAGTCGCACAAAGCAGGAACTATACATGTTCACACATAGCTACACACATCAGAGACTAGATACGTCCACACATAGTCGCACACAGCAGGAGCTATACATGTCCACACATAGTCGCACAAAGCAGGAACTAGACATGTTCACACATAGCTACACACAGCAGGGACTAGATACGTCCACATATTACAGCAGGGACTAGATACTGTCAGAATCTCGAACCGAGATGCAGGAACATCGTTACGCCCGCCAGGCGAATAGTCCCCAACCGGGATGCAGGAACATCGTTACGCCCGCCAGGCGAGTATTAGTTACCTGCCCGCAGTTTGCTGGCTGACGCGATAGCCAGCGGTCAGGCAAGGACAAAGCAAGACGCACGCAGTCCTCGTGATGTCAATCCACAGAGGGCAAGCGCTTTGCGAGAAACAGACAGACAGCTTCGGTACTCGGACCAGACAGGACGTGTGGGTAGAGAAAGGCTTTGTGTAGTTCTGTGCCCGAAAGTCGAGTGCTTGTACATCTTGTGAGATAGACTGTAAAGCTGTGGGTTGTCTGTAAGTGTATTGATGCATTGTATATGTATTGTAATGATCATCACATGCCAAACTAGATCGTATTGCATGTGACTTGTAAATAAATCCATTGAACTTCGTGTCGTTGTGTCTCAAGTCCAATCATGTTGTACTTGTACTTGTCTCACATGTGTTAGGTATAACGAGCCAGGTTTAAGACCCTGACATGTGTGAACGTGGTGGCATCGTCCGACTTTAAATTAATTAAGATTTGAACCTAGATTTGTGAACGTGAGGACTTTTGTCCAGCTTTAATGTACATTTAAATGTGAACGTGAAGGCTCATCCTCATATATAGTATTACATTTGTTTGAATATGGAGGCTAGATGTGAACGTAAAGTACATACATTTGTTTGATCCTGTAAACGTGTAAAACATCAGTGATTGTGTAACTTGTCGCCATTTTGACCTTGTCGACATTGTGAAGTTGTCGCCATTGTGACCTTGTCGCCATCTTGTAAACTTGATGTCTATGTCCTTACTGAATGTCATCTTGATGTAAGTGATGTGTCATCAATGTTGTAGAGTGTTGAGATATATTTAGATTGTCTTTGTGAAGTTAGTTGTGGAAAGCAGAAAGTTTCGGAAAGAAAGTGACTTCTGGTTTTGGAAGAAAAAAAAATTGTTGACTGACGACATTACGACCTACAATTACACTCAACGCCATACAAACCTAATCAAAACTTAGTGACAAGCATACACACCACATCAGATAGACGCTAATTTATTTCCTCCAAAAACAAAGCAGGTTTTCTGTGCCATCTGAAACCCTTGCCCGTAGAGGTCATTTGTGTTTTGAAGGACCGACCCTACAGTTCCTAGCCCTGGTTTGAACCGTTCTCCACCGCATCCAGTACACTTGAGTATATTTTCTTTTCTATATACTTTCGGATGCAAATTTGGGCACAAATTGTAAGTTGAACAAAATTGTAAATTTTTCACTTTACTAACAACTTGTAACAAATTGTGTGTCTGACAACTCATTTGCATTTAAATTTTCCATCATGTCTTCATTGAATGATTTCATCGAGATGGGTTTAAAGCTAAAGTTAACTGGTGATGGGTTAACAAAGTGGAGTGAAGCTAAGTATTCTGAACACCTTCGAGAGAAAGTGAGCGAACGCGACGAAAGAGCGGCTGAAAGAGCTGCCAAGCAATTAGAGGCAGAAACAGCCTTAAAGCAGGCAGAGGCAGCAACAGCCTTAAAGCAGGCAGAGGCAGCAACAACATTAAAGCAGACAGAGGCAGAAATAGCATTGAAACAAACAGAGCTAGAACTATCTGCAAAAACAAAACAGGCAGAGTTAGATAATGAATTGAGGAAGGCTGAAATCTCAGCTCAGAGTAAAAGAGAAGAGCTTGAGTTACAACTAAAAATTAAACAACTTGAAACTGATACTGCCATAGACAAAGAGTCTAAGAAAGCTGAAAGACTGGAGAAAGAAAACCAGTACAAAAAGTATCAAGGTATTGTAAGAAATTATACCTCAGGTGACTGCATTGCAGCCTTCACCCAGAATTTTGAAACCTTAATGGACCATTACCAGGTCCCACTTTCTGAATGGAATATTATTTATATGAGGAGTTTGTCAGGGGAGCCTCTGAAAGTCATAGAGACTATCCCCAAAGACCTCAGAAAAGATTACCATTATCTAAAATCAAAGATTATGGCACATTTTATGCTAGATGAGGCAGGTTACAGAGAACAATTCAGCAAGTTGAGTCCAAAACCGACTCAAACGTTCTCTGACTACCTCTGCTTAGTCCGAGACATATTTACCAAATGGACTTCAGCAGCTAAAATAGATAAAGATTATCAGAAATTAGAAGATCTCATCATCAGGGATAAAGTCATCTCATCCCTTCCATCAGCATTTTCAAAATTTTTGCAAGAGAATGAATGTACGAGTGTAGATCAGATTGAGAGACGTGGTTCGGCTTATTATACAGCCAATAAACATTGTTTTGCTAGTGAAGCTACTGATACAAACTTTGTAGCAGCGGCTAACTATGAAAAACCCCGATCAGAACCCTATAATAGGCAAAAACCATATAAGCCTACTTCTGAGAAATACAATCATTGTAGATATTGTAACTTTTCACACCACCAAGGTGAGATGTGTGACAAGAACCCAGCATATCTTACATATCTACAGAACATCATAAATAGCCAAGATAAGGAACGTAAATCCTTCAAAAAGGCACGTAAATGTTTCCTCTGTAAGGCGTACGGGCATTATCGTCATGCTTGTAAAGGAAGGCAAATGACCAAGAAAGCAAATGCCGCCTTATTTGATAGTTCATCATCAGATGAAGAACAATCAGAGAAACACCCTGTGAACTCAGCACAGGCTTTTGACATGTTTAACGCAAATAAATGTACTGTTTGTAATACCTTTTATGAAGATGGCATTTTGACATGCGGCCACTCCATTCCTATTGCCAATGAAGAAGCTAATTTGGTAATAGATTCCAAAGGCAGAATAAACATCCACCAGGGATATGTGAATGGCAAGCCTGCTACAGTCCTTCGGGACACCGGCAGTTCACTGATAGGATTAAAGAGAAAGTTCATAATGCCTACAGACTATACAGGCAGGCATGTAACATGCAGAACATTCTCTGGAAATATTGAAAAGTACCCATTAGCATGGGCATATATTCAGACACCTTTCCTCACTGGGAAAGTAAAATGCGCAGCATTAACTAACCCTGTGTGTGATATTATCATTGGAAATTTACCAGAGGTGAATGATATGCCTCATGATATAACATCTGTTTGCATTGATGAGAACATAACATCATCACCATCACATGTCATCATTGATAATGTTGTACCACCAAATGAATGTATGGTAGCTAATGTAGCACTAAGATCTCATGACATCATTGATCAAACTGTTTCATCACCATCTGATATCATTGAATGTGTGAACGCAGTAACTAGATCTACTGCTAGAGTGCAAGATGAAATTAACCAAACTGAGGCTATAGAAATGCTTAGCCCAGTGGTACTACCTCCTAAAACCATGAAGGAGACTTTTGTAACAGCCCAAAAGGCTGATCCTTCATTGTCTAAATATTTTAATCTGATCGGCCAAAAGCCAAAGGTAACCAAAAATGCAAGATGGCATTTTGCTTTGAAAAATTGCATCCTCACCAGGTACTATACCAGAGGTGACAGCACAACAGAGCAAACTGTTTTGCCGATTGAAGTACCGTAAGCAAGCCTTACATCTTGCCCATGATATACCTCTTGCAGGGCATATGGCATACTCTAAGACCAGATCAAGATTACTTACACAGTTTTATTGGCCCAAATTCTGCAATGACATTAAGCAATATTGTAGAAGTTGTGACATCTGCCAAAAACTAGTGAAGAAAGGTAAACACCCACAGGCAAAATTACAGATTACTGACTTAGCCAGTCGACCTTTTGAGAAAATATCTGTCGACATAGTGGGCCCTCTTAATCAAATAACAACCAGAGGGAATAAATATATTATTACCATCATTGATTTATGTAGCCGCTGGCCGGAAGCGATTCCGTTAAAGAACATAACTGCCAATGATATAATGGAAGTTTTCTTCCATATATTTTCACGGATAGGATTTCCAGACACTATCCTATCAGATAGGGGAAGTCAGTTCATTGCCGCATCTACTCAAGCTTTCACCAAAATGTTAGGGGTGAAACAATGTTTCAATTCTCCATATCACCCTCACTCAACCGGAATCATAGAAAAGTTTAACGGTGATTTAAAGCATATGCTTGCTAAAGTCACGCAAGAACATCCCAACAACTGGGACATATATTTGCCTGCTATACTTTTTGCTTATCGCGAAGTGCCACATTCTAGTACTGGATTCTCTCCTTTTGAACTTATCTATGGTGCCAAACCACGTGGCCCATTGAGCATCTATCATCAAATGTTAACTGAAGCCACTCCTTTACTTAAACCCATATCATCATACGTATACGTTACATCATTGCGTGAAAGAATCATCAAATCTTGTATAATTGCAAAAGAAGCACTAAAATTATCTGGTGCTACATATAGACAATATGCAGACAAAGGTAACAGGACAATAACGTTGACACCTGGACAGGACGTACTTCTTCTCTTACCTAGTGACAGACACTTATTGACTGAGTCTTGGCAAGGACCATTTAAAGTAATAAGACAGATTTCAGCTGTAGACTATGAGATTCAAATAAAAGACAAACATAAAATATTCCACATTAATATGCTAAGACCATATTACAACAGAGACAACGAACAGGACGATACAACAGCTTGTACAGTGATAATAGACCATGAAGATGACGAAGATAGTGACGAAATTCCAACACCTGCATTAGACACGACAAACTGCTTGAAAGAAATCAAAATAAACCCAAACTTAACTCAAGCAGAAACAGACAGCTGCAAACATCTCATACAACAGTACAACACCATCTTCTCCAACAACCCAGGACAAACAGAATTAGTACAGCATCACATCACACTCACTTCAAACACACCCATAAAATGCAGACCTTACACCATTCCATTGCATTACAAAGAAAACTTACATCAGGAAATCATTAGCTTAGAGAAAAACAACATCATTAGACGATCCCAATCACATTTTCTCATCTCCAATGGTCATGGTACGCAAAAAGGACAACACGATAAGACTCTGTGTCGACTATAGGAAATTAAATAAAATAACACTTCTAGATCTAGAACCAATGTCCAACTCTGAAGATCTACTGACAGAACTGACAGACTCTAGATTCTTTACGAAGTTAGATATGACGAAAGGTTACTGGCAGATAACGGTAGACGAACAGAGCAGACATCTGACAGCATTTGCCACACCTTGGGGACTGTACGAATGGTGCAAACTTCCATTTGGGCTTGTCAATGCCCCAGCGACATTCGTACGTATGACACGACTTTTACTAGTGGACATACCAAACATTATCTGTTACATGGACGACATTTGTGTTCACACAAAGACAATGACAGACCACATAAAGACATTACAGCAGACATTTGAACGGATCAGACAGCACGGACTGACGGTAAAGCCTACAAAAGTAGACATAGCCTATCAGGAAATATCCTTCTTGGGGTACAAAATATCTAATGGCTTTGTCACGACAGACGATAACATCGTGTCCAAAATACTGAAACTCTCACTTCCGACTACGAAAAAGCAAGTCAGAAGTGTGTTAGGACTATTAAATTATTATAGGCAGTTCATACCAGATTTTGCTGAACTGACTGAAAAATTTACTAACCTACTAACGAAAGATCAACCTGAAAAGATTGTAAACAATGAATGCCTAAAATTTGCATTCCAGAAAGTGTTATCTTATTTTTCTGAGAATAGTTTAAAGAATCCCATTCTCAAATTGCCAAAATTACATATTCCTTTCAGATTACGCACAGACGCGAGCTCCGTGGCGATTGGGGCAGTTCTGTTACAGGAACATGATAACATTCTACATCCTGTATACTACGTCTCTAGAAAATTGAAACCAAGAGAACGCGCTTGGTCGACACCACAGTTGGAAGCCCTTGCTCTAGTGGTGGGTATAACTAAATTGTCCAGATTCCTCCTGGGACGTCATTTTATTGTGGAGTCCGACAATAGCCCATTAAAATTTATCACTTCAGGAGTACCTACCAACCAAATGATAGCGCGCTGGTCTCTTAAGCTTCAAGATTACAGCTTTGAAGTTCGACATATCGCTGGCAGAACCAACACGATTGCCGATCTTTTGTCCCGTTGTCCGACCGACCCAGTAAGCACTAATGTCTGAGTGCAGTGTGTTAAATACACTCAGACCAACACAGCCATCAGTGAAGTTTTTTTTCCACGAAAGCTGTGTATGTCTACTATGTGATGTGATAGGGTTCATTCCCACTATATATAGTTTTTCTTATTTTATTATTACTGTAGTAAGTGTCTCGAATAATTGTGTAGCGTGCTGGTAGAAAGCGAACAATATTAATTGTATATATATTACGAAACAAGAACAGTGCCACATTCGCTCTGAACTTACCTCAAGCGAACTATCCAATTTATCAGTGGTATCTGCGATTGGAACATATCCAGTGATATTTTAATCCGTGTATGAAAGAGTGAACTGAACTTTAGACATTTACACCACTGCAGTCATTCGAAATCCAGAAGTTTTCCAGCGAAACAACGAACACATGAACTATCAGAACAGTTACATTCCAAATTGCTACATCAGACCGGAACAAGTGTGTTATAGAATTTTCAACATCAGCTGTTCGTGTGTACTTCCGGATAATTTATAAATTTAGTCCAAAATTAGCAGACGACAAACAAAACCTTAAAAGGTATGACGCTTCTAAAATATTTATGAATCACCAATTTCGGATACACGAATTGTGTATTAAGATTTTTTCAACTAATGTAATCTTAGAATCATATCTTGATTAATTTATTCATACTATCGAAATTTTTTTCGCTAGTATGGAAAAGCATCAAGCTATGACGCTGAGAAATAGAAGAGTAATTGTATTATATTAGATTTGATAGTTTTTGAAATTATGTCCCTTTCATTTAATTGTTATTACATTATTACACCAAGGGCGGTAAATTGAAATGTATTTGAATATGTGTTGTATATAAATAGCCATGTTGTTGCCAGATTGTTAACACTCCAAGAAGTCATCAACTGGGCATGGTAGAGGGTTACCGACGTTGAAGACCGACACAAGAGCTCCTGGCCAAATGAGGTCAGAGCTCGAGCGTTGAATGCGGCTTATATAAAAGCCGTATTACAGTCTTACCAGATGTTTTTTGTTACAAAGAGCATATTATTACTTTTTTTTTCAGAGGTTGCGAGGTAGTTGCTTTGAAAGCTGGTGCTACCGATCTGACTGGGTCAATATTGCAACTTAGGTGATCATCCATCGAGAGTATGAAACTTGGCAAGTGGTAAAGATTGAACACCACATGTCTTAAAATACAACTAGCATTTCTTATGTATTTCTATGCCAATATATGTATTCTTATGTATTTCTATACCAATGTATATAACAACAGAAAGGTCGATTCTGACATGGGTAAAATATTAACCCGGTATGTATATAGAGAGTATACATGAAAGATGAGATCTTTCATGAAGAAGCCTCGGGGGAGCGTGTCAGAATCTCGAATGTCTCCAACCGAGATGCAGGAACATCGTTACGCCCGCCAGGCGAATAGTCCCCAACCGGGATGCAGTAACATCGTTACGCCCGCCAGGCGAGTATTAGTTACCTGCGCGCAGTTTGCTGGCTGACGCGATAGCCAGCGGTCAGGCAAGGACAAAGCAAGACGCACGCAGTCCCCGTGACGTCAATCCACAGAGGGCAAGCGCTTTGCGAGAAACAGACAGACAGCTTCGGTACTCGGACCAGACAGGACGTGTGGGTAGAGAAAGGCTTTGTGTAGTTCTGTGCCCGAAAGTCGAGTGCTTGTACATCTTGTGAGATAGACTGTAAAGCTGTGGGTTGTCTGTAAGTGTATTGATGCATTGTATATGTATTGTAATGATCATCACATGCCAAACTAGATCGTAGTTGCATGTGACTTGTAAATAAATCCATTGAACTTCGTGTCGTTGTGTCTCAAGTCCAATCATGTTGTACTTGTACTTGTCTCACATGTGTTAGGTATAACGAGCCAGGTTTAAGACCCTGACAGTATACCCGTCGCGTTAGATGAGTTTAAGTAGGCTTTGAGAGGCAGTGTTCTATGAGTTTTAGATTGTGATGAAGAGATATGCTGGAAATACTGTTCTTGGATGTATATATTACGTGTGTTCGTGTTTATTCGTCATTAAAGGAATTGATGTGCGCAAATTAACTCTTGTTCACTGACTGGTGGATGTGTGATGCAGTGGTGACTTGTGGTGTGAGATAGGTGGCAAGCTCAGCTTCCACTCTGCAGTGAGATAATAGAAACATTAGACCCAAGACAACAACCAATCTTTGTGTGGTACAAAAGAGTTTGGTGTCGTACAATATTTATGGGGGCTCGTTGCTGAAAGATAGATCTAATGGAGACTATGTCCGATCAAGTAACCTGGTGCTATATAAAGATTTTATGAAGGCCTAGTCACTGGAAGTCCGAGACGAGCACAATCAAACAATTATCAAAAACAGCCAGCGCGTGGCAAATACGCGTGCAGAAATCGCCCAGGTAACAGGCGATTAGCGGATATATAGTTGTTCACGAAAAACAAACAGTTTAAGTGGACAGTATTGCTGAAGACAGGTGTACGGTGTTTTTTCCAGGACAAGAGCGGGTCAGCACAGGTGTACAGTATCGCTGTCGGAGATACAAACAGGATCGAAAAACCAAAGATAACAGACAGTGAGCAATTTCATAGCGAAGTCATGTGCGTGGTGAGACATTTCGTGTGTGTGCTGAGGGCAACGCACGGTGTGGTCTCAGGTCGACAGGTCAAGATTTTCACAGCAGGTAAAATGACGAATGGGGCGCATAGGGGAAGAACACTGGTGGAATACACAAGTTTAAAGAAAAAGAGAGCAGTCACTGGAAAGGGGGAAGTGTGGTGTTAGACAGCAGCCAGATTCGGTGAGTGTTCATTTTTTTCAAAGCATTGGGGCTTCATCAATGACGAGTTGGGTGAGGACGGTGGAAATTATGAGTCTCCACGGACAAATGGAGTTGTATTAAAAGAAGTGTTTGTGTAAAACGGAAATGATACGGTAAGTTTACAGACAGATTAAGTGTGTATTATTTTGGTAAAGAGAACTGAGGTGCTGACTGAGGTGACATGCGAGGTCAAGGCCGGGGACAACGGAAAGTTACTGAAATTTTCCATAGTAGAACTAGATAAACAAGTTGTTTGGCATTGAAACCAGGATTTATTTTTCGTCTTTGTTGAATCGTTCTGTTGTCATCATCGTATCACTGAACAAACATTCTACAATAGATAATCAAGCGCCGGATTCGCAAGAGTGGTCGAATTTCTTTGCCAAAAAGGATTTATATATACAGATTCAAAATGCTGGACATTTGTTGCCATTTTGTCTGTTTAACCTTGTCGGTAAACGTGAATGGAGATGTTGGAAACATGGCGACATGTCCGCGTTGAATATTAAATGAAAACACACTCTCGGTTTGGGATACACAAAATGGATAGTGGAAAGGAAGCTTCCGGTTTCAAGATGGCCACGGACGGTCGTGTTGTTTTGTGTTCGTTAACTTTTTCGCGTAGGAGATGGATTTATTCATCTCTTGCGAGTAATTGGTGTGCCAGGATGTAAAACCAGGAGTTTATACTCAAGATCTGCGCGGGTGCTACGGAGTTCGTGCATCGAGCGAAGCCATCCTTGAGTGAATTTGTAGCAGCGTGTGGGGGTTCTGTGTTTTCGATTTTTTCAACATTTCGGAACAACGTGTGTTCTCCGAGCGGTCAGCAGTCAACCTAATGAGGCGGCGTGGAGGCCGGGCAGGCAGAAAGAAGCAAGGTAAGCGTGATGGTTTAAGGCGTTTTAGAATCAAGTGTCACCGTCTAGGACTCAGGAATATCCGTATTCTGTATTGGAACTGTGCCAGTGTATTTTAGAATCCCTAGTGTACAGGAACGACATTGTAGCCCTCCAGGAGACGAGACTGGGCGATCAGCTACTCCGAATTGCTGGCTTCAAATGTTTCTACAACAGACGACATCTGGGAATGTCGATTCTCGTTCGCGACAGCATGGTGGCGTCAGAGCTAGACATGTCCAGTTGGGACAGTGACGATATACAAATACAGGCGGTGAGAGTTCATAGCAGTACACCATTCGTTTTGGTTAATGTTTATGCCCGCAATGCGAGTATGGACGCCCAGAAGTAGCAGTGCTTAAGTGGCATATTAGGTCACGAGAGAAATGTTATTTTCTGTGGTGGCTTCAACGCTAAAGGCAGATTATGGGGAAACATTTCCTCCAATACACAGGGGGGGGGGGGAGCTCGAGACTGCACTGGAAACCATTGACCTGGTTTGTATCAACAGTGGCTGTATCACCAGGACAGCAAGACGTCCAGGCGATGAGGACAGTGCTATTGATCTGGCGCTAGGTTTCACCTTCACTCACTACAGTGTGTAAATGGGATTCCTAGGACACCACAGCAGCGACCACCACCCTTGCAGCATATTGGTGGAGAAAGGCAGAACCCGGCAGCACAAGCTAAAGGTAAAGACTTTCCAGTATGACAGTACAGGGCAAGATGTGGTGAGTAAAATAAGACGTGACAAGCGCAGAAAGTTTCAGGGCAGGAAAAAAAGCTGGGAGCAGCCACCGTGGTGGAATTTCGAGGTGGAGAAGGCCTTGGGTGGATAAGCGTAGTGCTGTAAGGAGATGGCAAAATTCCAAGAAGAACAGAGCTGGTCATCCTAGTCCCTGCATGCACTTAGAAAGAGAGATGCACTCAAAAGTAAGCTATTTAAAAAAAAAAAAACTGGTCGAGGTGGTTAAAAGCGAAAAAATGGGCAGAGGTGTGTCAAAGAGTAAGCACAGACAAGTCACTGAAATTGTTCTGGCGACTACATAAAAGCATTAGTGGTGTAGTCAAGAATAAGAGCATTTACTGACTTCCAAGGTGCTGACCTCATCTGGCAGAGGACTGACGAGGACAAGGGCAAAGCCCTCTTTGAACGCTATCTTAGAGCAGAGCAACCAGACAGACATGGGAGGCCGAAATCTGGCCAAGGAGGTCACCTCAGACAGATGCAAGGCCCAGAACACTTCGGATGAAGACACAGTGACAGTGAAAGAAATCAAGGCTGTACTTCGACGATCAAAAAACAGTGCTCCAGGTCCTGATGGCATAAGATACGACGACATCAATAGGTGTACCGACAATGAGCTAGAGAAACTAGCAGACATGTACAACAACAGTATAGGGAGTGCTAGCATCAAGGAGGAATGGTTACACAGCTATCTGATTCCCTTGCCGAAGCCTGACAAAGACCACAAAAAATTCAGGGATATCGAATTATAACCATGCAGAATACAATAGGCAAGCTGCTGGAGAAGGTAATTGCCAGGAAAATATCAAGCCAACTAGAGAGGCAAGGTGTTTTCCCACCTACCCTGGGTGGGTACCGTCCAAAAAGAGAAACCTGGACCAATGCAGCAGTCTTTGCCCATGATGTCTATGAAGGTTTCCACTCAGGCACTTGAAACCGTTGCTGCAGCGATTGATCTTGAGGACGCATACAACAGAGTACCACTGGATTTTTTAATGTTTCAGCTTCTTGAACTAAACGTAAGTCCATTCCTCCTTAGTTGGATCGCTGCAGCCCTCTTCCAACGGAAAGTAGTTTTTAGATGTGGCAGTTGGACTTCGGAACCAACAACAATATATCCTGGCCTACCACAGGGATCACCATTATCTCCGGTACTGTTCAACGCCTACACAGTGAGAATCACCAGTGAGCAGATCACTGGACCTGGCAGGACATTGTCATATGCCGATGATGTTTTAGTGTATCGTCAGGGTAAGGATAGAGAGGAGGTTGCTGTGGAACTACAAACCGAACTCAATCGCATAAGTACTTGGTGTGATGAAGCTGGGGCAATGGTCAATCCCAACAAAGGCAACAGTGACTTGGTTCTCGTTGAATAATCATATTGTCAACAATCCAACACCAACTGTAATGCTGTGTTCAGAGACGGTGGAAAGAACGCAGGCAATGAATTACCTGGGGATACGGTTTGATCGAAGCCTTGCTTATAATGTGCACATAGACCAGGTGATAACAAAGGCCAAGCGGGGTTTGGCAGCGATGCGGGTGATGGCGGCAGCAAACTGTGAGCAGCGCCATCTATGTCTTCTGTACGAGGGGCTGGTCATGTCTGTTTTGGAGTATGCAATGGCAATCCTGACTCTCAGCCATAAGCAGATAGAAAGGATGGAAAGGATACAGAATGAAGCTATGCGCATTATTCTTGGATGTACAAGAGATACAGCATGCAGGGCGATGCGCTACCTTCTTGATTTTCCAACCATTGAAGAGAGAATACAAGTTTGCAGGGCACGCGCCTACCTCAGAATTAACGCAAACACACAACATCCACTGCATAGTGAAATTAGGAAGGTGAAGGGCAGCAGGTTAAAAAGAGGACGGTCGTGGATGGGTCAAGCCGAAGACATTCTTCAACAGGTGTGTTCACTTGAGGACTTAGAACCTGGCGAGGAGTGGGTGCAAGTGCCAACAGACTTCTGCACATCCTTTTCAGTTTGCATCCAACTAGATAGAAAATGCAGACAAGAAAATCCGGCTGCTGTTGAGGCTGAAGTACAAGCGTTGATTTCGAGAATTCGCTAGACGGTGACGCGGTCATCTACACAGATGGGTCGGTCGTCCGACATGTGAGAAGCTCATGGGCCTTTACAGCTCGGGCCGGAGGGAGAATTGTGAAGGAGGACTCTGGTGCTTTCACTGAAACCACAAGTAGCCTGACCATGGAAGTCATGGCAGTAAGTAAAGCAATAACATGGCTCGAGACACAGACATTCACTAGGGCTTGTTTCCTTAGCGACTCAATGAACATGATCAAGAGGATAGAGGAGGGGTCGATCCGAAGAGAATGGTTGCTGCCTCTGGAGCGGTCTCGGCTGGCAAAGATTAGTTTCATCTTCGTGCCAGGGCATGCGGGAGTACAAGGAAATGAGCGGGCTGACAAGCTCGCAGGTGAGGCTACTGTGGAGGGCGGACGCGCCATGGACCAGGCTGACATTCTGAATGCTCTACGAGAAGTGAGACTTTTGCGAAGAACCAAGTGATGACTGTGAATCTACAACAATGGCCAGACTGCGAGAGCAGCAAATTAAAAGAGGGGTGGCCAAACAAGAACACTACGCAGGAAGCCAAAGAAGATTGATAAACCAACACAGAACTGGCGTCGTTAGCCGCTACACGCTGCGGGATTTGCTGAGGAGGGGATCCGAGCACTTATGGACTGAATGGTTCGATGTGCAACTGAGGATGATCTGTCGACTAACTAACTAACAAACGTGAATCCATAAGATACATTAGAAAATCAGGACATTTTTGACAATTACTATCACCTTCAATTTTTCCGACAGTTGGGACTTGTTATCACCACGTGAAGGAATAAGTAACCACTCAACAAAACAATAATTCGTTTAGGGATCGAGCGTCGTATTCACGTTAAAACATTAACAAACAGACATTTTAAGGCTATTATTGGAAACTATTAGAAACAGACTAAGGACTTCCTTGTGGTCAGCCAACCATTTGGACATTTTGTTTGCTCTCATCGTCTTATATATTGTTTTCGGGTGTTACGCAATTATTTGTATGTGGTACAGTATTCGTAAGGAGTAGGATATTTTTGTGATGTTTTGCGGTATTCGCCAGGCACTACAAAAACAGGATTTTTAGGTGCACCGTATAGTTTCTAGGAAGTAAATCGAAAGGTCGATTTGTTTTTTCTGCAGTGGTGCAGAGTTGGTCTTGGATTAATATACCGTGTCCTTTTGTGTCTAACGTCAGTTCTGCGTACATTATTGATTTGAGATGTATTTTCTTACTATTATATTTACGTATGATATTTTGTTTCTTTGGGTATATATGTGTTATTATTGTAACTCTTGCGACTAAATCTCCTATCTAGATGGTTTTTGTTGACTTTTATGCGCACTAAATTTCTCTTACATGGGCTTGTCGATGTCAGTTTTTCTTTTTGGTGTGTGTCACTAGCCTATGCGTGTAGCGTCTTTTAGACATCACTTATTGTTATCATTCATTCTTGTATATATATGTATGTGTAACAATATTTCCAGGAATTTTTCTACAGCTATTTGTTATATATTAGAGGGAGTATAGGCAATACCCCCCGTCACACATAGTGCGTACAGAGGAACTGTGCGAGTACAGAGTGATATTATTAGTACTACGAATTTACGTACAGTCTGAGTGGTGGTGTACTTAGGGAAGGTACACAATGACTAGAAGCAGTGTCTTTAGATTATAGCTGACTGACGGTCAGCTACGTGTAAACAATTACAAATATGCCTACTTTAATGGAATACATAGAAGCAGGCTAACGAATAGGCCTGAAGGGCAAAGAGGTCCAGGAGTTTGAAGAAGCAAAATTGAAAGAAGTTCAACACTGGGAAAGAGAGGAAAGGCATAATGAACGCGAGGCAAAACGCCTACAGGAAGAAAATTTAGCTGAAGCCCAACGCCTACAGGAAGTAAAGTTAGCTGAAATTGAAAACAAGCGTCTACAGGAAGAGAAAGAGACTCAATTGAAACTAGAAATGGAAACTCAAATTGCCCTTAAAAAATTAGAACTAGCATCTAAGGGGCAAAGTGAGGAAGGCAGAAGACCTTCGCTCTCGTCACAGCGACTAAAACTGCCATATTTTACGGACCGAGACAACCTTGAATCTTATCTTGACAGATTTCAAGCGTCTGCAAAAGCTTTAGGCATTCCAGAAGGAGAATATTCTATGAGGCTAAGTGAGTATCTAACGGGGAAAGCCTTGGATACCATGTTCAATTTACCTGTGGAAGAAAGAAATAATTATACTATTCTGAGTCAACGCTTGCTTACAAAGTTCAAATTAACTGAACATGGATACAGAACAAAGTTCAGACAATTAGTGCCAGAGACAAATCAGGATTTTACAGATTTTGTCAATGCAGTAAAGAACACATTTATTAAACGGATGGAGCTTGCGGAAGTTGGGAAAGATTTTAATCGATTAGTGGATTTGATGTTAAGAGAAAAGATATTATCGTCGTGCAATACAAACTTAGTGGCTTTCTTTGAAGAACGTAAACCAAATGACATAGACACAATGTCCCAGTTAGGGCAAAACTACATGACTGCACATCCAAACAGTTCTATTGGTAGACAAATGAGTGAGAAAATAGTCTGTGCAGCGTACACGAAACAGGATCAGAATCCTGGGATCAGACTAAGATCAACACCTGTTGCCAACACATATATATGAACAACAAGAACCTCAAGACAATGCTTTTCGACGAAACAATTTTGGCATATCAGGAAGGTACTTATACGAAAGGGGAAATTTTAAGAGACGTCCGAATGGTTATGCGGGATGTTGGAATTGTGGGAGCTGGAGACATAAGGCACCACAGTGTGATGTACAACCAGCCAGTGGGCCACGGAACAACAAGAAAAAGGAGATCATTTGTTTCAAATGTGGAAATAAGAACCATTTCAGCTATGAGTGTACGATGGTAGAAACTAAACACTCCAATGCAGCCCAAGTGATTCAGACATTCAATGATGAGAATTGTAGTGGATGTAAACCTCTTTTTGAAAAAGACGGTCAGCCGGTCTTAATGTGTGGTCACACAGTTCATGCAGGATCAGCAGTGCATGCATGAAGAAGTGTGACGCTGCACCATGGATTCGTCAATGATAGGCCAGCGTTAACAATTAGGGATTCCGGATGTACTACAATCGGGATCAGAAAAAGTTTGGTATATCCCTCGGATTACACAGGAAAAAGGTTACATGCATAACATTTAACGGGACGGTAGAATTCTATCCATTGGCATTGATCACAGTAAAAACACCATATATCACAGGAAGAGTGGTAGGGTGTGTTCTTGACTCACCAGTGGCAGATCTCATCATAGGAAATTTGCCACGAATTATAGAGTGTACAGAAGAGGAAGTAGTTTATTGGGACCAGAAACATAGTTTAAGCAATAACGAGGTAGTTACCAAAAGAAAACTTAAATTAGAGAGTAAAGCTGAAGAAGAAGAAGAAGAAGAAGAAGAAGAAGAAGAAGAAGAAGAAGAAGAAGAAGAAGAAGAAGAAGAAGAAGAAGAAGAAGAAGAAGAAGAAGAAGAAGAAGAAGAAGAAGAAGAAGAAGAAGAAGAAGAAGAAGAAGAAGAAGAAGAAGAAGAAGAAGAAAAAGAAGAAGAAGACGAAGAAGAAGAAGAAGAAGAAGAAGAAGAAGAAGAAGAAGAAGAAGAAGAAGAAGAAGAAGAAGAAGAAGAAGAAGAAGAAGAAGAAGAAGAAGAAGAAGAAGAAGAGGCACTTGAAGTAGACATAGGGATTGAGGACAAGGAAAGTACAATTGAGCAGGTGAGAATGGATCTCAAACGTAGATTTAGTGAATCCCACAGACAAGATACTACTCTGGAAAAAGGTTTCCAAGGGGGGTAGCAAAGTAGAACATAGGCAATCAAAGAAGGGGACGTGGTGCTTTGAAAGGAAGAACAACATTCTCAATCGCCGTTTTTCAGATGACAAAACTCTATGTAGGCAAGTAGTAGTACCCTTAGCACATAGAGACCGATATACAAGAACAGATCATGATATTGCATGTGCAGGACACATAGGAATAAGGCGTACGCAGCAGAGAGCAGGGTGCCAGTTAAATTGGCTAGAATTTAATAAAGAGGTCAAACTAAACAGAGAATCTCGTGTAACGGGGCAAGATATAGATATGAAGGTGAAGGCAGTTCAAAAGAATGCTAACGACATCACTGACCCAGGGTTAGGTTTAGCATGCAGGTGTTTTAAATATAGAGGGACCATGTGTAATGGGTACACGCAGGGTAGACGCATAGACAGGAATCGACTGATGTTAAATGCAAGAAAAGAACCACCTGATATAGGATCATTACACAAAAAGTTTGCGTGTTCTTCAAGATGTTAATAGACCTGCAGGTACACGAATATTAGGTTTTATATGATGTGTTGACTATCAGGCGACGTATTAGCTCATGCATTGGTACACAAGATGGAAAGATGGTTGTATTAATGTGTGGGGAATATAGGAGTTTTCTATGATTACTTGATGTATTATGTAGTGTGGTCGCTAGAGTGAGATAGAGTCATACTTAAGGCTACCCAGGCAATGTGTCTGGGTCACATATTTGAGTATTAACATAGGCAGAACTGAGCATAGGCAGAACTGAGCGACAGTTACATTGCAGGATTTCGGAACATATTCCGAATTGGGTGGACAAGATACTACACACAGAAGATGATAGCCTAGGCAAGCCGACACACCGGAACAGTCCGGCTTCATCGGTCGGGAGACATGTGCTCGAGAGCGGTCACGTTGTTGAAAGAGACAGCGCCTTCCGTGTGTTGTTCAACACACACAATGTAGTCGATTGTTAAAGTTTGCTGAAGCTATAATAATCAACCTTCGTAAGCCGTCCTTGTGCAAGCAGAAAGACATGTTAGTCAGTTTAAAATTACCGTGGTAGACAATCGACATTACTGTGCGAACATGTGTATATTTCAGTTTGAAGGATTTATCTAATTAATTCACGTAAGTTGTGTGATTTCTGCAGTATGTTCCTGACGAGATGCAGCGAAATATGCCAGGCAATAAATCGTGCAATCTATTGTTTGCGTCTTCGTTAGTCAAATTCATCACGGGAAAACATTGTTTTGATAAGTATTAGTCTCCCAACATTTGAAAACGATGTTTTCTTTTGAGGACGGGTAGTGACACATTCCTGGGGTCATTGACATTAAGGTCAGTGTCCTGGATAGCAAGGGGACACATAAACATGTTCACGAGGTAAAATAGGGCCGGGTAGTAAGTCCCCTGGAGGGGGTAAATGAGAAGACAGTGATTTAAGCGGCAGTTAAGGAGAAGTCAGCTGGCTAGGGTAATTGTGAGGAGACAGTTTGAGCTGTGTGGGGTAGTGTTGTGTGGAGCTTAGAGAGGAATGCAAGTATGATTTAAAAGAAAGTGAAATACTTTGACGAGGGGAGTTGAAGTTGAGACCGAGAGAGGGTCGGATCGTTTGGTGAGAGTTGATGTTGTGAACCGACAGGAGAGGTCGGCAGTTCGGGAACTTGACGGATAGCGGAGTTAAGAAGAGAACTCCGATCTGTGTTCAAGTCAGTGATGGACATTTGAGTTGTGGAGACCGGACAGTGAGGTCAGCGGTCAGAAAGGGATGAATATTGACGGAGTTAGGTAGAAAACTCCGCACTGTGGTTTTTCAGGGATAGTGAGTTGAATTCGAGATAAAGAGTCGGTTGGATTGAGTGAATTCAGGCCTGGAGAGAGGCTAGTATACCCGTCGCGTAAGTTGAGTTTATGTAGGCCTTGAGAGGCAGTGTTCTTTGAGTTTTAGATTGTGATGAAGAGATATGCTGGAAATACTGTTCTTGGATGTATATATTACGTGTGTTCGTTTCATTCGTCATTAAAGGAATTGATGTGCGCAAATTACCTATTGTTCACTGACTGGTGGATGTATGATGAGGTGGTGACTTGTGGTGTGAGATAGGTGGTAAGCTCAGCTTCCACTCTGCAGTGAGATAATAGAAACATTAGACCCTAGACAACAACCAATCTGTGTGTGGTACAAAAGAGTTTGTGTCACGCTCCATTTCGCTAGTGCGATGCCTTCCCACATAATAGCGACATCCTTCTTAATTCACTTCTAGTGATAGAGGCGAAAAGTTCCTTTTCTAAACATGTTATCCGCACCACATGTTCAATGTGTACTTTCCTGTTCTGGTCCCCCAAGCGGATTAGCCTTGGGTGGTGACAGATTATCACAACTGGCCTGGTGTGCCAGTTACATACACACACACACACACACACACACACACATATATATATATATTATATATATATATATATATATATATATATATATATATATATACTATATATATATATATAATATAATTGCCTTTTATACCATATCCCATATATCTCCGAGTCTCATCCAACAGCCATGCACCTTCTCTTCCATCAATCACGCAAGCACTCCCGTACTCATGATCATAAAGAAAATGGCATAGGAAAGTGTAGTGTAGACCCTCGGCCGGTTTCCTAACAATCGCGACGTTAACGCACATGTATCTCGCTTCGGACCGTGTGAGACCGTCGACAAGGCGTGCATTTATGGAACGCAATTAATTACAATTATATATATATATATATATATATATATATATATATATATATAATATATATATATATATATATATATATATATATATATATATATATATATATATATATATATATATATATGTGCCTACACACTGTCGAGAAATGATATCATAACTATTTAATCATCATAAAACAGTTAGACCACTTTCTAGTGTCTAGAACTACATACTCTACTTTCTATAATCGGATCGCAACACTGTCTGAATTCCACTTACATCAGCCTAACCATAGAATAACTAAGCACTGGTAACAGTAAAGATCTGAAATAATCTAACATGGCTTCAAAACGTACTTTACCAGATAGCAGAATACATTTCATCACAATTTTTAACTTCAAACTAATCAATACAAGATGTAACAATTTGCAATATAATTAGTAGCTACAATATTGTTGCCATACTAATGGAATCAAAAGTGACCAAATGTGTAAGCTACGCTGTTACAAATCTCTAGCGGACATGCAAAATGTAAACACGCAAGTGACAGCCACGCAGCCTGTCAGTTATCGATCGCAAAGCTCATTACTTTTTTTTTCCGCATAGATAATCAGGTGCATTACAATCGCGCTGCTACGCTGTATTACACAATGTAAATACGTAAAGAGGTATTACCTTAACCATGAAACCAACATCAAATCAGCCTGTATTACTGTCTGTTGCCCCCAAGCCTCGTGTTTGACAATACTAGCCGAATTTCTAGAGCTTTGCTCTGGTGAAGTGTTCAGGAAGAAATAATGGCAAAATATCCTGTTCCGGCTGTGAGGAGACCTCTCTCCGCACGGAGAAGTCATGTCGCACGTATTAATTCACTCTGAGCGAGAATCAGGCTTTCTCCCGAGTAGTGATAGATTCAAGAACACTAACGAGGTAACATTAATGCACGATTTGACCTTTCTTTGTCGAAACTTCCAGTTTCTCGAACATTCAAGGTCATGTAAATCAGCCGTCTTTCCCCGCGTTATTTATAACAGGGGAACTCCCCGGTGACGTACTTAAGTATTACGAAAATTCCGTGTACGAAACACAGCTGCTTTTGAGCTAACACGCGACAAGGAGATGTATTGAAAAGATTAGACCAAGAATTGCCATTACGAAGGTAGCCGTTTGCAAGATGAAAAACATACTGACCAATAAGAATATATCATTTTAAACGAGAAAAATAGTGTTAAAGTGGTACATATTGACACCTTCCCGTCTTGATAGACAATATTTGATACATTGTGCTTCAAATATACAACCCATGGTGGTGGCGAGTGTGGCTGATAAGGCCAATTCATGCTGCAAAAGTTCGTCCACAGTGGATGCTCCATGAGCCTCATGCATGTATAATCTTGCAAGAACACCAGTCGTTCGCTGAAGCCAGTATGTGAAAAGTTGACACCAGGGAAGATCCAGTTCCGTTATTATATAGAGAAACAAACCCATTAGCTACAAATTATAGAAGGGAACAATGTAGAGATCGACGCGAAGTCAATTTCATCAGTAAACCATGCTCATAAGTTTGCACAGTTCATTTTATCAATTACCGTGTTCAGAAGCGTCGTTATGGGGTCACCCTAGACCTAAGGCTGTTTGTCAGCCGGCTACATCGTGAGTGGCATACGATTGTTCGACTGTGGGTGAATATGTGGTAAAACAGGTATGAGCAGTACGAATGAGAATGAAAGAATTAGTAGGTGTCAAAGTCTTGCTTAGGGCAAGAACTATGGCTCGTATCTTGACAAGTGTGATACTAAATATGCTTATCAAATCACACGAGGCTAACAACCGATAATATAATTCGCGCTATTTATTCGCGCACTGCACACATCAGAAACAATACAAGCTTCGTGCAATCACAATTCACAATATCCAATAGATTATAAATGCAAGCAATCAATACATCAATATAATAATACATCAATGCACACCACTTACAAGTCACACAGACAGGCGTTCCATCTCCAACGGTCATACAGGCTAGCTATCAAGACATGCATAAAACTCTCAAGCTGCATTCACACGTCAGTCCGTTACGACACCCAGGCCTAGTCTGGCTGGAATTTTAGCACACACCTCAGTTGTGCTCGAGTCAGCCCGCATGACCCCTCAATGTTCACGCTGTGTTCCAGCTGACCGCCGACTGCTTAGTATCGCTCAGCGTTGATTGTCTGGCGTTGTTGACGACGCCGCGTTATAGCTGTAGTGCTTATCATAGATCAGCGTTGCATTGTCGGGCGTTGGTGCAGACAACGCGTTATAACTCTGGGTGAGACTCTGACATTAGGTAACTGGTGGAACAAACTAGCAATAATATACTTTCGGTATTAGGAGTAGGAAAATGATACAGCAAGAACATAGTAAACAGCAAGAATCACTAGAAATTGACGTAAAGGTAGAATAATCAGACTTAAGTGTCTATAAAAATATGGAAAGGAAGTGAACATATGCTAAGGCAGCTAACAACAGGCTAATACACCACTGTTAGATAGTCGATTCACAGGGTACCTTACTACAATTGAAAGAAGATCAAAGCATACTAAGGACTATATTGAGGTCGAATATGAAACTGCACAGTCTTAAGGAAGGCAAGAGCGACTCAAGTACTAATGATGACAGTGGAAGCCAGTTTTCATAAACACACACAGATACCTTACCCAGGGCATGAGGGCTTGGATATGGGTAGTATGCTCGTATAGAATATACGATTGAGAAGCTGCTGGGGATATCTAGAGGGACATTGGATCTCAGATTATGCTAGACCTTCATTCCTCTGAACTACAAAGGAGGTTGAGGCCACACGTTGTCTAAAGTAGTAGACGGAAAATGTGTCCGACATATACATTGTTTTCCTGATGATGTTTATTGCAAATCAACTTCTCACAGGGTATAGTATGGATGGATATGTGCGACCAAGTCATTAGACTAATATGTGCGACCTTAGAGGACACAGATTAATAGACCGATGTGTGCGACCAGGTGGGACCCATTCAGACAGATGTGTGCGACTACTTTCGACTCATGTCAAAGACTTGAAGACTGAGAATTACAGTATAATGTTTTCAACATTTTAAAAAGCGGGGGGGGGGGGGGGGAGATCGGGGCATATGCCATGAGCCTCAAGCATTATAATCTACCAAGTACGCCAGTAATTATGAAATACGGGGAAAAGACGGGAAAACAATGACGCACGCATAAAACAAACTAAGGATGGTTGCTACGAAGTCGGGTAGAGAGCGGCTGAATGAGGACCATCATGATGCAGTTCGCTGAAGCCAGTATTTGAAAGTTTGACACCAGGGAAGATCAAGTTTAGTTATTATATAGAGAAACAAACCCATTAGCTACAAATTATAGAAGGAAACAATGTAGAGATTGACACGCAGTCCATTCCATCAGTAACCATGGTCAGAAGTTTGCACAGTTTATTTTATCATGTACCGTGCTCAGAAGCGTCGTTATGGGGTTAATCTAGACCAACGACTATTTGTTAGCCGGCTACATCGTGAGTAGCATACGGTTGTTTGACTGTGGATGAATATGGAGAAAAACAGTATCGTGCGTGACGATAAGCATGGTGAATCTAAGAATGTTTAAGGGGCAGAACGTTTGTATCAGATATGAGTGCGGATACGGTCGTGGATCAGCATGTGTGCGAGGACCTACGTTGTGACACTGTCCACAAATAAATAAACTAAGCCCATATTATGACGCACACGAGTCCTGTCATTATCACCATTCATCGTCAACCAACTGTCATGTATGTAGGTACTACACTTTCAGTTACCGAACTTTGCCGGCGATGTTTCAAACGGCGATTTACGTTTTCTTGCTTATTGTTCCCCGATATAAAGATATATATAGTACTCGTGATGTTAAATTCCCCGATTATTTCAAGATCGCATTAAAACAGAAACCGACTACTGAGTATTGTTTTTAGTTTCATTGTCTACAAATCTATACATCGTGGCTTCTCAAATTGTTCTTCTAACGGGGATAAAGAGACTGTCGTTTTAATACGTAAGTTGACTCGTAAATTTCGTTTTATATAGACGTTGCCGCTTGATTTAGTATGAATAATTAAATTGAGCATCCATTCTTACGCGTACTGTGAAATTTTCAAACATTTAAGTCGGCGGGGTCATCCCAAACATAAATTATTAAGATCGTATGCTAAGATGCCGTCATGTTAAATTTCAATGGCGGGAATATAGCGGTTTTCCGTGTCATAATACAGCGTTCAAAATAAAAACCTGAGTTATCCCCCTTAGCGCAAAGAAAACCACGAGCAGTTATCTGCCCTTAGCTTACGTGTTTTGTGGTCACACTTTCCAGAGTGGGATTCTGACCATTTACCAATATTTTTTTTTTTATTCGCATATCCTTTTACAGGACATCGCTGTCAACAGCAGCATCTTTAAGCTGTCTGTTGATTTCTTGGCAAGATTACGCTCAGTAGTTTGCCATTGCTTTCAGAGCGGCCGACTCAGTTATCCCGCAAGTCACCAGCGGGGAACGAACCGCTCCCAGTTCTCGCCCGCTACTAGACTGCGTGATAAACGGGATTACGAAGAAAGTGGTTGTCACACGTCGTTCTTGATGATAATATCAATGTTCTTTTCTTGATGAACTTTGCTTGATATTGTCGTGTGATGGTCGTTGTCTAGGTAACGATACTCATGATGTGTCAATGGAGATATCTGTCTTGCAATATAACTCTGCCCCGCAGTGCATATTCACCAGGCATTAAACAAGATTCCGTTGGCGCACATAATCCTTTATTACAGAAATAAGACGGACAAACGGAACATGTTTATACATCCAGAAACATAATGTAATCCATAGAATATAAATATCCTCCTCACAATTTAACCAGCACACATCAATGCCTTCTCACGGCCTGCTTCTAATCTCAATCCACAAGACAGGTAATCCAGCTACTATCCACGGCTGGATCTCCCACAATACAACCCACACATTGGGTTGGAGCCACTGCTCAACTATAGAACCCACTCTGGTTCAGGCCTGTCTTCACAACTCGGAGCATAACACAACCCCGTTGCCCGTGGACTACCGACTACCTCGGTATCTCAAACTCAACTCTCTGAAATGACCTGCCCCGCAGTCAGTCTCTTCTCTCACTGACTTTTCAGTCTCCTGTCTTCACACAACACACAACTGTCTTTCGCCCCATCCGCCTTAGGGGTTTTTTCCTCTATCCTCACTATTTTATTTCTCAGGACTGGCTGTTTTCTCATAGCCAGGTCAGTCACTTTACTGTCTCCCACTCTCATCTCCATTCTTCCTCATGCCCGGTCACTCAACTCAATGTCAATGACCCAGGCTTATGTCATCACCCCCTCTTAAAAGAAATTTTCGTTTTCAAATATTGGGAGACTAAAACTTACTAAACATGTGACCCAGACATATAGCCTGGGTAGCCTTAAGTATGGCTCCACCTCACTTCAGCTACCACACTACATAATACATCAAATGCTCGTATGACACTCCTATATTCATCTCACATAAATACAACCATCTTTCTATCTTGTGTATCAATGCATGAACTAATACATCACATAATAATAATAATACATCATAGAAAAGCATTATACTTATGTACCCACAGGTCTCTTACTACTTCACGACCCCACAATACTATCTGTGTACCGACCCTATATCAGGTGGTTCTGTTCTTGCATTAACCCACCTCTGATTCCTGTCGATGCTGTGTCTACCTTTCCTGTACCCATGACTCATGGTACCTCTACAATTACAACATCTGTTTGCTATCCCTAGCCCTGGGTCAGTAATGTCGCGAACACTCTTTTGACCTGACTCAACTTTCCTATCTGCATATTGCACCGTTACACTTGAGTCTCTGTTTAGTCTGAACTCGTTATTCAATCTTGGCCCATATACCTGGCACCTTGCTTTCTGCTGCATACGCCGTATGCCTATGTGCCCTGCACATGCACTATCCTGAGCTGTTCTAATATATCGGTCTCTGTGTGCTAAAGGTACTCCTCCTTGCCCACGTGCAGTTCTGCTATCTGAAAACCTGCGAGTGAGAACATTGTTCTTCCTCTCGAAGCACCATCTACCTTTCTTTGACTGCCTATGTTCTACTCTCCTACACCCTTGGGAACATTTGTTCAGAGTAGTATCTTGTCTCTGGGAGCCACTAGCACTATATTTGGGATCCATTCTCATCTGCTCAGCTGTACTATCCTTGTCCTGAGTTCCTGTGTCTACTTCAAGTGCCTCTTCTACCTCAGCTATACTCTCTAATTTAGGTTCTCTTGTGGTAACTACTTCATCACTGCTTACACTATATTTTTGATCCCAATAAACTATTTCCTCTTCTGTACAATCTTTAACTCCTATAACATTTCCTATGATCAAATCAGCCACTGGTGAGTCCAAAACACACGCTGTCACTCTTCCAGTGATATATGGTGTTTTTACTGTTATTATGGCTACTGGGTAAAACGCTACTGTGCCGTTGAATGTTATGCATCTAATCTTTTTCCCTGTATAATCCGAGGGATCTATTAAACTTCTCCTCACTCCGATAGACGTACATCCGGAATCCCTAATTGTTAACGCTGGTCTATCATTGACAAATCCCTGATGTAGCTTCAGACTTCCTCCTTCATGGACTGCTGATCCTGCTTTAACTGTGTGACCACATATTAAGACTGGCTGACTGTCTTTTTCAAAAAGAGGTTTGCACCCACTACAATCTTCATTGTTCAGCGTCTCAATTACTTGCGCTGCATTTGAGTGCTCTGTTTCTCTCATCCTACATTGATGGCTGATATGCCCATTCTTTGCACATTTGAAACAAGTAATCTCCCTTTTAGTGTTGTTCGTTGGTCCATCTGATGGTTGTGCATCACACTGTGCTGCCTTGTGTCTCCAGCTCCCACAATTCCAACATCCGGTATAATTTGGACGTCTCTGGAAGTTCCCTCTTCTATATGGGTACCGTCCTACTCTACCAACATTGTTTCCTCGGAAACCATTATCTTGAAGTTCTTGTTGCTCACCTTTCTGTGCTGAATCCACACTTTTCGCCCTTGGTCTAATGACTGGATTCTGGTCCTGTTTAGTGTACGCTGCACAGACTATTTCCTCACTCATTAGTTTCCCAATAGAACTGTTAGGATGTGCAGTCATATAGTTTTGCCCTAACTGAGACATTGTGTTTATGTCCTTTGGCTTCCGTTCCTCAAAGAACGCCACTAAATTAGAATTGCATGCAGATACTACCTTGTCTCTTAACATTAGATCTACTAATTTATTAAAATCTTTCTAATCTTTCTATTAAAATCTAAACGCCCCCTTTGAACGCTACCTTGAGCAGGGCAACCAGACAGACATGGGAGGCCGAAATCTGGCCAAGGAGGTCACCTCAGACAGATGCAAGGCCCAGAACACTTCGGAGGAAGACACAGTGACAGTGAAAGAAATCAAGGCTGTGCTTCGACGATCAAAAAACAGTGCTCCAGGTCCTGATGGCATAAGATACGACGACATAAATAGGTGTACCGACAATGAGCTAGAGGAATTAGCAGACATGTACAACAACAGTATAGGGAGTGCTAGCATCAAGGAGGAATGGTTACACAGCTATCTGATTCCCTTGCCGAAGCCTGACAAAGACCACAAAAAAAATTCAGGGATATCGAATTATAACCATGCAGAATACAATAGGCAAGCTGCTGGAGAAGGTAATTGCCAGGAAAATATCAAGCCAACTGGAGAGGCAAGGTGTTTTCCCACCTACCCTGGGTGGGTACCGTCCAAAAAGAGAAACCTGGACCAATGCAGCAGTCTTTGCCCAGGATGTCTATGAAGGTTTCCACGCAGGCACTGAAACCGTTGCTGCAGCGATTGATCTTGAGGACGCATACAACAGAGTACCACTGGATTTTTTAATGTTTCAGCTTCTTGAACTAAACGTAAGTCCATTCCTCCTTAGTTGGATCGCTGCAGCCCTCTACCAACGGAAAGTAGCTTTTAGATGTGGCAGTTGGACTTCGGAACCAACAACAATATATCCTGGCCTACCACAGGGATCGCCATTATCTCCGGTACTGTTCAACGCCTACACAGTGAGAATCACCAGTGAGCAGATCACTGGACCTGGCAGGACATTGTCGTATGCCGATGATGTTTTAGTGTATCGTCAGGGTAAGGATAGAGAGGAGGTTGCTGTGGAACTACAAACCGAACTCAATCGCATAAGTACTTGGTGTGATGAAGCTGGGGCAATGGTCAACCCAACAAAGGCAACAGTGACTTGGTTCTCGTTGAATAATCATATTGTCAACAATCCAACACCAACTGTAATGCTGTGTTCAGAGACGGTGGAAAGAACGCAGGCAATGAATTACCTGGGGATACGGTTTGATCGAAGCCTTGCTTATAATGTGCACATAGACCAGGTGATAACAAAGGCCAAGCAGGGTTTGGCAGCGATGCGGGTGATGGCGGCAGCAAACTGTGAGCAGCGCCATCTATGTCTTCTGTACGAGGGGCTGGTCATGTCTGTTTTGGAGTATGCAATGGCAATCCTGACTCTCAGCCATAAGCAGATAGAAAGGATGGAAAGGATACAGAATGAAGCAATGCGCATTATTCTTGGATGTACAAGAGATACAGCATGCAGGGCGATGCGCTACCTTCTTGATTTTCCAACCATTGAAGAGAGAATACAAGTTTGCAGGGCACGCGCCTACCTCAGAATTAACGCAAACACACAACATCCACTGCATAGTGAAATTAGGAAGGTGAAGGGCAGCAGGTTAAAAAGAGGACGGTCGTGGATGGGTCAAGCCGAAGACATTCTTCAACAGGTGTGTTCACTTGAGGACTTAGAACCTGGCGAGGAGTGGGTGCAAGTGCCAACAGACTTCTGCACATCCTTTTCAGTTTGCATCCAACTAGATAGAAAATGCAGACAAGAAAATCCGGCTGCTGTTGAGGCTGAAGTACAAGCGTTGATTTTCGAGAATTCGCTAGACGGTGACGCGGTCATCTACACAGATGGGTCGGTCGTCCGACATGTGAGAAGCTCATGGGCCTTTACAGCTCGGGCCGGAGGGAGAATTGTGAAGGAGGACTCTGGTGCTTTCACTGAAACCACAAGTAGCCTGACCATGGAAGTCATGGCAGTAAGTAAAGCAATAACATGGCTCGAGACACAGACATTCACTAGGGCTTGTTTCCTTAGCGACTCAATGAACATGATCAAGAGGATAGAGGAGGGGTCGATCCGAAGAGAGTGGTTGCTGCCTCTGAAGCGGTCTCGGCTGGCAAAGATTAGTTTCATCTTCGTGCCAGGTCATGCGGGAGTACAAGGAAATGAGCGGGCTGACAAGCTCGCAGGTGAGGCTACTGTGGAGGGCGGACGCGCCATGGACCAGGCTGACATTCTGAATGCTCTACGAGAAGTGAGACTTTTGCGAGAACCAAGTGATGACTGTGAATCTACAACAATGGCCAGACTGCGGGAGCAGCAAATTAAAAGAGGGGTGGCCAAACAAGAACACTACGCAGGAAGCCAAAGAAGATTGATAAACCAACACAGAACTGGCGTCGTTAGCCGCTACACGCTGCGGGATTTGCTGAGGAGGGGATCCGAGCACTTATGGACTGAATGGTTCGATGTGCAACGAGGATGATCTGTCGACTAACTAACTAACTAACTAACTAACTAAAATCTTTCCCTACTTCTGCAAGCTCCATCCATTTGTTAAATGTGTTCTTGACTGTGTTAACAAAGTCTGTGAAATCTTGATTTGCCTCTGGCACTAACTGTCTAAACTTTGTTCTATATCCATGCTCAGTGAGTTGGAACTGAGTCAACAAACGTTGACGTAAGATAGTGTAGTTGTTTCTTTCTTCTACAGGTAAATTGAACATGGTGTCTAGTGCCTTGCCCGTTAGAAGCTCACCTAGTCTAATAGCATACTGTTCTTCTGGGATGCCTAACACTTTCGCTGATGCCTGATATCTGTCAAGATAAGCTTCAAGGTTGTCTCGGTCCGTAAAGTATGGCAGTTTTTAATCTCTGTGACGACTGCGAAGGTTTTCTGCTTTCCTCACTTTGACCCTTCGAAGATAGTTCTAGTTTTCTTAACTCGATTTCAGTTTGCATCTGACACTTGATCTTCTCTTTCTCAATTTCCATTTCAGCTAACTTTACTTCCTGTAGACGTTTGTTTTCCATTTCAGCTAGTTTTACTTGCGTCTCTTTCTCTTCCTGTAGACGCTTTGCCTCGCGTTCATTATGCCTCTCCTCTCTTTCCGTCTGCATTTGTTCTTTCGCTTCTGCATACTCCTGTAACTCTTTACCTTTCAGGCCTATTCTTTCACCTGCCTCAATATAATCCATTAACGTAGGCATCTTGTACTTGTGGACACGTGGCTGTGAATCAGCCAACTATAAATGTACAGACTCTGCTGTTAGTCTTTGTGTCACTTCCCGAAGTACACCCGCACTCCCTGTGTACGTAAATCCGTAGTGCTACAATATCACTCTGTACTCACCCAGTCACTCTATAAGCACTAGGTAGTGAGGGGGGAAGTATGACCTATACTCCCTCGTATATATATATATGACCACAAGTTCATAAAGTCCCTGGAAATATTGTTAAACATACATATAAATACATATACAAACAAATGGATGATAACACTAAGTGATGACTATCCAACGCTAGACTTCACAAGCCAAGTACACGGAGACGGTGATCACACAGAATTAAACAACAGTAACAACCACAAGCTTGTGTAGGGACACCCACAGTGCGCGTAACATATAAACTGACTCAGATACCACTAGATAGTAGACACGACAAAAGTGCACAATAATAACATATATCCGAACACAGCAAATATCATATGCAAATATTATGAAAAGAAAGAGAAACAAAACAAATTTATAGCATCAACATATACACAAATTTGACGTCAGACAACTCGGCTCTAGATATTGGTTAAGACTATTCCAATGCCACTGCACGACACGTTATCTCATTAACGTTTTCCTTACAAAAATATCATAAGCACCAGAAAGAAAAAAAAAATTTTTTTTTTTTTGCTGTTTCCCGACTCTCGAGAAACACCCCAAAAAATCCCCTACTCTTGACAAACACTGGACCACAGACAAGTAACAGCTTAACAACCGAAAACAATATTTATAAGACAATGAGCAGCAAACAGAATGTCCAACTCGTTGGCCGACAAATATGTGCCCATAAATCCGTCGCCGCAAGTTCTTTTTATTTTTTGTTCGTATTAATAGTAATTCGCATTCGGCTGGAAATGTCTACGACGCTAGATTTCAAAGCGACTTGTTTTGTTGAGTGGTTCCTGAATTCACGTGGTGATCACCAGTTCCAACTGTCGACAAAAGTTGAAGATGATAGTGATATCCAAACTGTTCTGTCTCGACACAGTCCGTAACGTTATTGTACTTTCTCTGTACGTGGTGGTACCACAGTAATAATCCAAAGTGTTCTTTCGATATGTTGTTACTTTCGTTGCGGAGATGGCGCTTCGCTGTATCATTAATGTTATAGATTCACCAAAAGAAAAGACCAAATAATGGCAATAAATGTTCAACGCTTTCACTCTGTACAGTCAGTTCTTTTTGGCAACTGTATGCAACTATGTTCGCGGAGATGCCACGTCATCAATCGTTGACAAAATGTTTGCTGATTATAAAGTAATGAACACAAAGGGCTTTTAACAAAGGCGACCATAAAGTCTTGTTTCACACAAAAACAGCTTGTTTATCCAGTTCCACTATGGAACATCTCAGTAACTTTCCACTGTCCACGGCCTTGACCTTGCCGGACACCTCAAGTCAGTACCTGAGTACTCTTTGTCACACTAATACACACTGTAAACTGACCGGACACTTTTCCCGTCATAAACAAACACTTTCCACTTCTGCCCCCGCACGGCTGTGGTAGGGGTTAACGTACCTCTCCCCCGTCGTATCTTTCCGGTCAATCAGCTACTGTCAATTTTCTCACTGTATTCTACACATTCATTAACTCTCCACTTCCCGGGAGTTCAATGTTCTCGTAAACAGCGCTGACCCGAATTGTCCGTGGAGACTCACACTTCCACCGGCCTCCCCCGTTGTGTTCACTTGTCGACCCGCGACCAACACAGTGCGTTGCCTCCAGCACACACACACACCATCTGTTGAGACGAAATTGCTCGCTGTCTCCAATCTTTGGTTCAATCCTGTCAAACACACACACACTAGGACTGACCGCTCTTGTTGCAAACAACTCGCTGTCCACTCGATTTTACCTGTGCTGTCCTTGACCAAACACCCCTGCTACTGCAATCGACTCTCCCGGTTAGTCTGTATGGCGTGTCTTTATCACCGACAGCGGTAATGTCCTACACACACACACACACACACTGCCCTCGCCACTCTGGATTCAACACTGGTCTTTCATCGCCGCGTCTGCTAGTTTCAGCACTCCTGTCTGGTATCAAATTTACCTGTCACCGTAATGGACTCTCCCGGTCGATTTGTACAGCGTTAATTCTCCTGGCGCCCTGTCTCGTCTGTTTACGTGTACTGACGGTCGTTAATTTACCTGTCGTGAACTTCACTTGAACTGTCTGCTATCTTGTGATTTTCGCCACGTACCCTCCCCGCGCGCTGACAGTTTTTCTTCGATGTGGCGTCTCAAACTCACAAAAGAATTGCTGTTAATCTCGTGACGCAGTACTGTCTAAATTGATGGAACGAAGTCACCGATAATAACTCCTCTCTTTCAGCGAAGAGCCCACAAATATCTCCGAATGACAACACTGTCTATAATGTTCTTGACCGTACGTAGCCTTCCAGATACTCCTTACTAAGCGAGGAGCGCCCAGATGTCACACGTCGTTCTTGATGATAATATCAATGTTCTTTTCTTGATGATCTTTGCATGATATTGTCGTGTGATGGTCGTTGTCTAGGTAACGATACTCATGGTGTGTCAATGGAGATATCTGTCTTGCAATATAACTCACCCCCGCAGTGCATATTCACCAGGCATTAAACAAGATTCCGTTGGCGCTCATAATCCTTTATTACAGAAATAAGACGGACAAACGGAAAATGTTTATACATCCAGAAACATAATGTAATCCATAGAATATAAATATCCTCCTCACAATTTAACCAGCACACATCAATGCCTTCTCACGGCCTGCTTCTAATCTCAATCCACAAGACAGG
>JACEFZ010027967.1:125000-215000 GCA_014155875.1 Cepaea nemoralis | reverse complement strand
CTCGATGACGAAACACATCACAACAAGGGTAACTCTCCGGATGACGTATGGGCCGACCCTAGAGTTCTAGATGTCCCCATCTGATGATAAGTACTGTTGCTTGCACAACATAATAGAATATCAGAGCATGGTTGCTCTTTGGCATCACAAGTTAATGGGATAAACCTATCTGCAACGCATAACTGAAGAGCTGACTCCATGTAATAACACAGTCATGGATTACTAATCCCACATGTCAATGTAAGAATTCAACATAGTCACAGTGTCAATTCTACACACATTGTAGGCATCTCATGATTTCACAATTTAGCAATGTCATAAATCTTCAACACCTCGGAATGGGGTAGCTCCCTACCGAAACAAAACTGTCTCTCAGGTGTTCACGAAAATAGTAAACTTCTGTGGTGGGTCACTGACCAACTTCAAGTTTCAACAAGAATCACAAATGTAGATCCACACCGTAATATAGATTAATCATTATACATTGGAGCTCATTAAAACCCAGCCGGGCCGGAAACATATAAACTGGCCATCATAATGACTTAACAGAGTTCACGTCCTTCAACTCAACTGGAACTAATGTCCCAGAGAATACACATGTCTCTGAAGAGTTACCTTGAGGTGGCATAGAAATTCACCAGTACCTTACTGGCATGAATCAGGAGACGCATCAGTCCTAGACCCAACCTGGATCTGCTTGACCAAATCTTCGTCGAAATCTTCACGAGCTGGTCCCATTTAGTTTATGGTCGAACTCCTCGAATCTCCATAATATAAATATACCCTGAAACATGGAGTTCGGTGTGAGTATTCAACTACAACTAGGACTAACATACACCTCAACCACAACATATATATATATATATATATATATATATATATATATATATATATATATATATATATATATATATGTGTGTGTGTGTGTGTGTGTGTGTGTGTGTGTGTCATAATATGATATAAGAGATCATCAACATGGTAGATCAACTCTCTTAACAAAGTAGTATATGCATGAGGGTGCATTAGTACGCTAGAACATAGTTAAGTAACTCGTCTGGGCAACATCCGGCCCTATAGCACCAGAATAGGCTGATTGACTCTGTCACGGTATCCCACTACCTGGTGTTATTCCAGTCATCCATTTCTCCTCCAACAACAACCATAAAATACACCTACTTATCTTTCAGTGTAGAGGTTTCATTATCTAGGAGGTGTCCAACCGGACAAATCCTCCTCACTGATAGAACTCAACAATTAATTAATCACTTAACCCATTGATCAATTAATTAAACATAATTCATTAATAACTCCACAACATCAATAAATTATATACATCATAATTAATTAACATAGCACTAACAAATTATCACATCATGACTCGTTAATAACTAATTAACAACTCATAAACAAAGCAAATGCTTTTCCAACTGGGATCTCTGTCCCAGAACAGGTTTGACCTTTAATATTTGACCTTGTCTCCTGGCTGTCAAGTCTGTGCCGGTCTATCACAGATTTGGTTGCAATCCACCGAGAAATCTTTCCCACAGCAGCGGTCGGGCAAGAGCACCTTGTTCCGTGGCGATTTAGACCACGTCGTCCTGTTTAGAGTGGCATCCAGCCCCTCATCCCCTAAATCTTCAGTCCTCCCGCAAATGTTCCTTAAATGGCTCGGTTGTAACTCCCACTTCCTACTGGATAGGTTACCCCACTAACAGGGTCAGGTTTGCAGAAGAGAAGAACCGTAGAGCCCTACTTCAACGTTCTGCTCATAGTTCGAATCAGCACAAAGCACTGGCCTCGCGTACAGCACGTCGTATCGCTCTCGGTCGGTCATGCACAATCAACACGGTCGAACGGGTACATCAACCTCGATCACGCAAGCCAATCAATTCGGTCGGGCCTGTGACACAACCATGATCAACCATGCAAATCTATTCCGTCGGGCCGGTGACACAACTTCGATAGCGCATACCAATACACTCTGTCAGTCAGGCAAAATACACACAGGCAGGCAGGCAGGCACAACACACACACACACACACACACACACACACACACACACAGTCAAGCAAGCACATTACACATGTAGTGACAATCCCACATAGAGGTGTAATAAGCAGTGGCGCCCTCACTTAGGCAAATACTTACCTCCACATCCTAGTTGGAAATAACACCTTGATTCCAGGAAGTAATCACCACAATCTATATAAGGCATAAGTTATAACACTATCTAGCTAAGCAAATAACACATCAATGCTTGCTCAAGCCGCTAATAACTCATCACTAGTAATGCCTCTAACATCACACAGCCTAACTTAGTGTAAAGTTCCCACAGCTCTACCTATGCAATCACTGATTACAGTTGTTAACACACTTACTAAACATAGCTGTTAAATTACCTAAAACACACTCCCAAGTAGCAGTGATAACTTCATAGTAAATTCAGCACTAACAATAAATGTAAATATATTTTTACTATAACAACTATAAGGATATCTCCTACAATACCGTCAGTTTTACACAGCTGAGCAATTGTGACTAATACACACACCTGATGTGTTAATGCTCACAAACACCTGTTGTTACAGTTCGGCTTCTGACCTAAATATTAACTAGCCGATCGATACTGCTAATTACTTATGCAGACATGCGGGTGGAAAAATACTTCGCGTTGCGGAGACAAACAATTCTGCGTCCGGCGCTTTATTTAAGGACAACTGCTACTTAATAAAGTATTACGGTATTACCTTTACTAGAAAATCACATCACTACTTGACTCCCTTGCTGTTCCGTACTGGCATACGGTTGAAAAGACATTTCACAGCAGTCAGTAAATTGTGGCCGTCTCTGGTGATAGTTGGGTGGCGACTGACAGCTTAAAGCTGATTGCGCAGTTTCAAATTCTCCTTGACCTCAGTGAATCTCATGGGTCACGGAGAAGTCCAGAATCACGTGCAACCCGATGGATCAGTGGGTCCAACGTGATTGCAAATTCACGTACACATTCTGCCTATTTCTTTCTCGAATAACCTAGAATATTCTCGAAATCTATCGTCAGGGACTATTTTAGCTGGGGATTTCCCTAGCTATTTTCAGATCTGACGGGAGACGACTCGTCTCTTTCCCACTGAAGGGATTTAATACAGAGTAAGGGCACGAGATCTGGTCCGTTTCGTCACAGTAGGGTGTCTATGGCGTTGCGAGCATCATCCGCTAGTTTGGTTCTCACTTGAGTAAAGTTCCAAATAGGGCTCTGTCCATCTATCCATTTGCTGTTCCGTATCAGTGATAATCTCTCCAGTCAAGGTTTTCAATGGCACACTTCTTTTGATCATTGGACCCGAGGCTTTCTTTATTCCTTCATACATGCGTTTGATGTTTCCCTTATCACTTGCATTTTGAATGGATTCACATAACTTGATCCAATAGTCATTTGCACACTGCCTGGCAGCCTTTTTCACATTCTTCCTAGCTTGCTTCAGCTCACTCATAGTGTTACGAGTTGTCCTTTCCTTCTTCTTATAAATCAAGGACTGCAGTATCTGGCTGTTGGCCGCAAACCCGTCCTGCCTCTTATGATCCACAAGGCCGTAAACCCATACGACAGTTTTATAAATACTTTCCTTCAGTTTACCCTACTTTTCATTTACTGTACAATTTTCTGGTGTATCAGTGAAAGCGTCTTCAAATTGTTGTTGAAACTCAAAGCACTTTTAAGGATCGCGAGTGTTAATAATATTACTCCTGGGGCTAGATTTGTGTTTAGCTGTGTAGATTCTCTTTGGTCTCAGTCTAACCCTTGCAACAACCAAAGAAAGATCCGTATCACAGTCAGCATTTCCTTAACTTCGAGTCAATGATGTATGGTTCAAATGTTGTCTCCGTGTGATGATGAAGTCCAGCTGATGCCAATGGCCGGATCTTGGATGTTTCCATGTGACCTTATGCATCTCTTTTGTTTTAAAAAAGGAGTTTGTAATACATAGGTCATTTCTGGTGCAATGCTCCAGCAGCCTTTGCCCATTTTCATTCATGCGACCGATGTTGTATTTTCCAAGGCACACTGGCCATGAACTCGAGTCCTTGCCCACACGAGCATTGAAATCACCGAGCATATAAATGTAGTCAGATTTTGGAACTGCCTTGATCACGGAGTCTAACTCCTCATAGAACGAATCCTTCACATCATCAGAGGAATCGAGTGTAGGTGCATATACAGTAATAATTGGTGCAAAACCACAAGAGATTGCCAAGCGCAGGGATAATAGTCTTTCATTACCTCCTGCTGGAATTACAATAATTCCCTGTAGCGAATTCTTCACTTCACAGCCCACACCATGTTGTCTTTTTTCTGCCTGTCCTCTACCCTTCCAAAAAAGTGTAATTGCTTTCCTCGAGTCTCCTGCAGGTCAGCAATATCAATGGTAAGACGATTGAGTTCGGCATCAATCACAGCAGTTTTCCTCACATCGTTAATATTGGTCAAGTCAATGGAAAATCCTGGACACATGGTTCTTACGTTTCAGGTTGCAAGCCGTAGCTTTAGGTTTCCATTTTTCTTTTTATTAGTACTTGGTGCATTTGTTTACAGCTTGTTATTCAGATTTTGTCCTAGCTCTAAGCACCAATTGAAGCAGGCAGGCTGTGGACGGATCAACACCCAATTGGCAGGGGGCTGTCCAGCTTGAGGCGGGCGGTAGCTGATCAGTGACACCTGTAGGTGTCTGCCACCGTCAGAGGCAACCCGTGGCGCCCCATGTCTACGCCTATTGATAAGGATTTATAACCCGTAACAGTTACCTTTCGCTTTGATTCCGAGACCGGTTAAACCAGGGATGGAGTTATTGCCTCTCCATAGCACAAAGCCTGGGCTAAAATGTAGAGACCCTGTGTTGCCCATGCAACACGATCCCTCTCTCGGCCTGCCTATTTCACTCCAGAGGAAAGGTAACACATATACATCTGGAACAAGACAAGCTGCAGAAGCTGTCGGATCAGCAAAGCAATGCTCTAACTTCCCGCCTGTCGGAGCTTCGATCCTATACCAGCTGCAATCCAAGGCTTAGGGCCTGGTCTGCCCTGCCATGACATTTCGTTTTTAGGCTGCATTTCATTGAACCGGGATAAGGCTGGTACCCTCCATAGTGCGCTCTTCCGCCTGAAGCCGTTGTCACAATATGGGGTGTCGGCTTTGGTAAGCGCCACGCAACATTCGGCACTAACAGAAATCAGGTTGTATCGTCTACTGTCATACGGTAGCTCAGTCATATCTGACTAAGACCTGACACACAGCCTATGGTCACACGGCCTTCCCATATCATATGGATTACCGGTGGTCTTATCTTATAGAATCCCAATATCAATGCATTGGGGGATTTGATCCTACAATACCTTGTATAACAATCAACCCTACTGACCCTGTTTCATATGGAACAGTATGAGTGAAGCCTCGTACATTTAATCCTTATAATTCTGCGTACTCCATGTGGTATTTCGCAAGTGTTATACCAATTCCTCTCTCCCTCTCTCTCCCTATGTCTCTCTTCTCTCTCTCTCTCTCCCTCTCTCTCTCTCTCTCTCTCTCTCTCTCTCTCTCTCTCTCTCTGTCTCTCTCTCTCTCTCTCTGTCTCTCTCTAATTTCTCAAATATACCATACACATGTGTTTGTTTACCATTGTATGAATGGTTGTTGATTATGGTAGATGTATGTATGTCCGCTCACATATATCAGTCCAACAAGATCATAGGATTATCTTGGTACACACATACGGGAGTACATACAATGAGTTTCGTTATTATCACCATCATTGTTCTGTAATATTCGTCCAACATGGCCAACTCATTCACTGGTACCCAGTCATGTATTGCACTGACATCCACAGGGGCTCCTTCTTCGGTTTCACTCTCGGACAACCATCATATATCCAGTGCTTCCAGTTTCCAACCTTACCTTCCTGCCCCTTTTTTCATGTAACACTTCCACTCTTTTACCCGGGATCTTCACTGTACCGTTACCATCCCCCACTCAGGTCGCCATAATCCACATACTATTTCCAGTTCCAGTTCAGCTGAGACGAATGGCCCCGTTCAACACTCGACTATATCGACTTGGCTGTATTTGGGGCCTTTATGGTTTATCTAACACTTCTTATTTCGAAAATATAGGTGCGTATATCTGCGTCCTTGAAAGAGTTGCGTTGCTGCAGTTGTGTTCGTTTCATCCTTGTAGTTTTACATGTCTGGACAGGGTTGCGCACTTGTTGAGGCCTGGAGTAATTGTTTACCCACCCCATCATACCGTGCTATGTCCTTCAGGAAGCTTTTACCAGTTGTCGTCTCTCATGATGTTCCACCTATTTCCCCGTCTTAATCTATCTTCGTATCGTCTGGGTCTTCTCTGATACCTTGTGTCGTGCGCGGGTTGCAGATTCGGTCCATGAGGTGACCAGCCGTTTCTTCTCCCGACCCCCCTCCACTCTTGGTCTAGGTCGCTGTAGTTCTGGTTCTCTTCCTCTATTTCTTCTTCCATTGCTTTTTCTTCCGTCTGGGCCTTTGCATCTCCTGGTTTATGTGTTTCAGACTTGTTCTTCAGCAGGTCTATTTGTTCTCTTTCTTCTTGAATCTGTTTGAGAGTTTCTTCTGCCTTGTCTCTCTCTCTCTTCTTGCATTTTGAATATAATTTCATCTGTCTTTTCTCTGTCTTCTTGAATTTTGAATAGAGTTTATCCTGTCTCGGTCTTTATTGCAGCCATTCGAGCGACATCCTGCTCAACCTTCTGCTGAACTTGATATAGTTCCTCCAGGACATCCTGCTCAATACCCTGCTGAAATTGCTTTAGTTCGTCCAGGATGCACTGAGCGGCTGTTATCTGTGTCTCTTGCGTCTTGTCTTTTTCTTCCTTCATGCTGTTGAGAGTGGATCTCAGATCCATCAGTTGACCTTTCAGTAGCGCTTTGTCACTTTTGGTAAGTCGACTGGGCGCCTCATTCTGCCTCCTAGCCTCTTGATAGGGCAAGTTAGTTTTGATGGCAATCTTCATGGCTTCTTTGCTGTCTTGTGGCAAGGGCAGCCAAGGTACCTGGCGCCATGGTTGCCAAGGCAGTTGGCGAACTTTCTGTTAGTGCTAGGCCCCCTGATTCCCGTATCGGTCTTTGCATGCTGGCATTGACTGTATATATGGGGTCCAGAGAAATATTTACATACCTCTACCTCACTCTTGCAGGTGGCACGGTTGTGCTAGAACTTTTGGCACTTAGAACTCTGCAGCACTCTCGGTATGTAGTGCGCTGGAGCTTTTTCTTTCTTGTCCCATTTAATGACTTAAGGGATCACTCGGTCCTCCGATGTTACGATGACGACTGTGGTTGGGATGTTATTCCTGCAGATGATCCTCTCAGCACTGGTGATCTTGAGTTTTCGGTTCTCTCTCGTCAGCATCTCCCTAATCAGGTCGTTGGTGAGATGGGTCTTTACTCGTTTAATGACCCATCGTTTCATCATGCGGTGTCGAGTGGCTTCTACTGTCATGCCGTGGTGAAGCTTGTTGGCGGCTTTTTCTTCTTTTGTGTAATCTTCTGCATGTGTGCTGTGGTCCTTGGGTTTTGGGTGATGGAGACCACTACTCCATAAGGTGTCTTGCGGAGCTGGTAGATGCTATTTCTTCTCAGCTCGATTTCGAACAGAATCAGTATCTTATCTGTTGGTATCGCCGACAGTTTGGCTTCTCCCACACTTGTCTGTTTTAGCAGTATTTTGCCGGTGATGTCCTCCAATGTTTTTGTTTCCTCCTGTGTGGAGGTCTTTGGTAAACTGGGCGGCTTCGTCTTGGTGCTGTTGAAAACTTCACGGCTGCTGCTGGCTTCAGTTGAAGTTGTAATCTCCGGCGTTTTTCTAGTGCCATTTTCGCCCACATGTCAGGCTTCCGATTAGGCGACTTGTTCTCGATAGCGCTGTTCTCCCTCGGATGTCTATATAAGAGGATCAACGTGACATCCATGTTTGTATCACAGCCCGGGATTCTGAAATAGGTAGCAACACATAGTCTTTTTTTTAAATTTTCATTGTCTCTTCATTGTTCTCATTTTTACATCTCTTTATTCTTCTCATCCCGTTCGTGTGCCTTAATTTAGCCAACGGAGGGTCTTCTCCGTGACTATATGTTGTGGTTTGTGTATGAATTTGTTTGCTGATGAAGGCTAGTCTCAGCAAAGTCCTGCATGTTTTGTCATTATGCTCTGTAAAGCTGCTTGTGAGTCCTATCTCGGACTGATTATGTTGGGTTGTGTCTATGACGTCAGCTGGGGAATCGGTCGGTGGCTATCCTTTGTGCTCGTCTGCTCTTGTGATTTTCTTTGTTGGTGTAGGCTCCTTGCTCGTCTGGCTTGATTGGCTGCAGTCCTTATAAGGAATTTTTATATTGTCTTTTTGTCTCCTTTTTTGTGTAGTTTCTGTAGGAGCTTGTCGACGTTTCCATTTTCCTCCTTGCGCCTGTTTTCACTTTCGAGTTTGATTTTCTGCTGCCTTTCGACTTTTTCCTCCGCGGTCATAAATGGTTTTCTCTCTCCGTCTTCTATGTATTACGAGTAGTCAGGATCATAAGCAGGTTCGTAGCATCTATCTGGGTATTCTACCGGTCTCCTGAGTTTTTTTGGGTGTCTTCTTTCCTCTTTCATCCCAACACCTTTTCAATTCCTGGAGCCTGAGCACCTCCACTCTTGCCCCTTCTCGGAGTTCCGCTAAGGTAAATTCCCGTGGTCTCTCCTTGCCGTCATCAGGGTGCTCATCTCGGTTTTCTTCAGATGTCTGGCAGGATATTGTTGTGGCTGGGCTGCGGTCTTGCGGTTCCGGCTCGGTCTCTTGTTGGATTTCATCTTGCGGTTTCACTGTGTGCTTTTCTGTTTTTTGTTCTAATCAGTGAGCTTACAGGAAGAAACATAAGAATAAATACAGGGTGTTTGAAATCAAAAACAGGAAAGATAATATTAGAGGAAGATGCTATAATGAAGAGGTGGAATGAGTATATAAGAGAATTATATGAAGGAGAAAGGGAAGAATTAACAGAAGATAGTAACTTAGAAGGTCCACCTATTCTGAAAGAAGAAGTCGCTGACGCTATGAAATGTATGAAGAAAGGAAAAACAGCTGGGCCAGATGAAATCACAATAGAAGAATTAGAAGTATTGGGAGAATTTGGAGTAGATATATTAACCAAAATGTTGAATGATATTTACAGCAGTGGATATTTACCCAGAGATATGCTGAAATCTGTATTTATAGCTATACCAAAAAGACCAGGAGCAATTGATTGTGAAGATTTTCGTACAATTAACCTTATAACCCATATCACTAAGCTTCTACTCAGAATCATAATGAGAAGAATCAAAAAGAAAATAAAAATGGAAATTAGTGAAGAACAGTATGGATTTGTGGAAGGAAAGGGCACAAACAATGCAATTTATACAGATCTTTTCTCCCTGTATAGCGAAGTAATAATGAGAGAGATCAAAGAGATGCCAGGAATACTAGTTGGAGGTTATAATATAAATAACTAGCTGACCCGGCCCGGCTTCGCCCAGACCCTGGTGGGGAGCATCTCATTTAATTCATATAAGTAGTCATATAAGTTCTCGTTCCCGTTACCGACTATCTGTCTGTCTGTCTGTCTGTCTATCTGTCTGTCTGTCTGTCTGACCCGGCCCGTCTTCGCCCAGACCCTGATGGGGAGCATCTCATTTAATTCATATAAGTAGTCATATAAGTTCCCGTTCCGACTATCTATCTGTCTGTCTGTCTGACCCGGCCCGGCATCGCCCAACTCCTGGTGGGGAGCATCTCATTTAATTCATATAAGTAGTCATATAAGTTCCCGTTCCCGACTGTCTGTCTGTCTGTCTGTCTGTCTGTCTGTCTATCTGTCTATCTATCTATCTATCTGTCTGTCTGTCTGACCCGGCCCAGCCCATGGTGGAGAGCATCTCATTTAAATTATATAAGTAGTCATATAAGATCCCGTTCCCGACTATCTGTCTGACTGTCTGTCTGTCTTGGGTAAATGGAGGAGGGAGGAGGAAGAGGGAGGTGGAGGAGGGAAGAGGAGGGAGGAGACAGGAGGAGTAGGGAGGAATAGGAGGGAGGAGGAGGGATTAGGAGGAGTAGGGTGGAGGAGGAGGCGAGGAGGAGGGAGGAGGAAGAGGGAGGAGGAGGGAGAAGGAGGGAGGAGGAGAACGCAGGAGGAGAAGGGAGCAGGAGGAGGAGAGGGAGGAGGAGGGAGAGGGAGGAGGAGGGAGGAGGGGGAGAGAGTAGGAGGAGGGAGGAGGCGGAGGGAGAAGGAAGAGGGAGAAGGAGGAGGGAGGAGGAGAAGGAGGGGAGGAGGAGGAGGGAAGAGGAGGAGGGGAGGAGGAGGAGGGAGGAGGAGGAATGTGAAGGGGGAGGAGGGAGGAGGTAGAGGGAGGAGGAGGGAGGCGGAGAGAGGAGGAGGAGGGAGGAGGAAGAGGGAGGAGGAGGAATGTGAAGGGAGGAGGAGGGAGGAGGTAGAGGGAGGAGGAGGGAGGAGGAGGAGGTAGAGGGAGGAGGAGGAGGGAGGAGGCGGAGAGGGAGGAGGAGGAGGGGAGGAGGGAGGAGGAGGAGGGAGGAGGAGGAATGTGAAGGGAGGAGGAGGTAGAGGAGGAGGAGGAGGGAGGAGGAGAAGGGAGGAGGAGGGATGAGGAGGAGGGAGGAGGAGGAAGAGGGAGGAGGGGGAATGTGAAGGGAGGAGGAGGGAGGAGGTAGAGGGAGGAGGTAGAGGAGGAGGAGGATGACGTGAGGAGGAGGAGAGGGGGGAGGAGGGGGAGGAGGGAGGAGGAGGAGGAAGGAGGAAGAAGGAGGAGGAGAGAGAAGGAGGGATGAGGAGGAGGAGGGAGGAGGAGGAAGAGGGAGGAGGAGGAATGTGAAGGGAGGAGGAGGTAGAGGGAGGAGGAGGAGGGAGGAGGAGGAAGAGGGAGGAGGAGGAATGTGAAGGGAGGAGGAGGGAGGAGGTAGAGGGAGGAGGAGGAGGAGTGAGGAGGAGGAGAGGGAGGAGGAGGAAGGAGGAGGGGAGGAGGGAGGAGGAGGAGGAAGAAGGAGGATGAGGGATGAGGAGGAGGAGGGAGGAGGAAGAAGAGGGAGGAGGAGAAATGTGAAGGGAGGAGGAGGGATAGGGAGGAGGGGGAGGGGAAGAGGAAGAGGGTAGGAGGAAGAGTGGAGAGGAGGAGGGAGGAGGTAGAGGGAGGAAAAAGGGAGGAGGGAGGAGGAGATGAGGAGGAGGGAGGAGGTAGGAGGAGGAGGAAGAGGGAGGAGGAGGGAGGAGAAGGAAGGAGGAGGAAGAAGGGGGAGGAAGAGGGAGGAGGAGGATGGAGGAGGGAGAGGGAGGAGGGGAAGAGTAAGAGGGTAGGAGGAGGAGGAGGAGGGGAGAGGAGGAGAAGAAGGGAGAAGGAGGGAGGAGGAGGAGGGAGGAGGAGGGGAGAGGCAGAGGGAGAAGAAGGAAGGAGGAGGAGGAAGGAGGGAGAATGAGGAGGGGAGGAAGGAAAGGGAGGTGGAAGAGGAGGAGGAGGAGGATGAAAGAGGTAGGGGGAGGAGGAGGTAGAGGGAGGAGGAGGAAGAAGGAAAGGTGAGGAGGAGAAGGGAGGAGGAGGGTGGAGGGAGGAGGAGGATGTAGAGGGAGGAGGAGGGAGGAGGTAGGATGAGGAGGAAGAGGGAAGAGGGAGAAGAAGGGAGAAGTAGGAGGGAGGATGTTGAGGGAGAAGGAGGCAGGAGGAGGAGGAGAGAGGCAGGAGGAGGAGGGAAGATGAGGGAGGAGGGGAGGAGGCGGAGGAGTAGGAGGATGGAGGAGGAGGGGAGAGGAAGAGGGAGGAGGAGAAATGTGAAGGGAGGAGGAGGGATAGGGAGGAGGGGGAGGGGAAGAGGAAGAGGGTAGGAGGAAGAGTGGAGAGGAGGAGGGAGGAGGTAGAGGGAGGAAAAGGGAGGAGGGAGGAGGAGAGAGGAGGAGGGAGGAGGTAGGAGGAGGAGGAAGAGGGAGGAGGAGGGAGGAGAAGGAAGGAGGAGGAAGAAGGGGGAGGAAGAGGGAGGAGGAGGATAGAGGAGGGAGAGGGAGGAGGGGAAGAGTAAGAGGGTAGGAGGAGGAGGAGGAGGAGGGGAGAGGAGGAGAAGAAGGGAGAAGGAGGAGGAGGAGGAGGGAGGAGGAGGGGAGAGGCAGAGGGAGAAGAAGGAAGGAGGAGGAGGAAGGAGGGGAGAATGAGGAGGGGAGGAAGGAAAGGGAGGTGGAAGAGGAGGAGGAGGGAGGAGGAAAGAGGTAGGGGGAGGAGGAGGTAGAGGGAGGAGGAGGAGGAAGGAAAGGGAGGAGGAGAAGGGAGGAGGAGGGTGGAGGGAGGAGGAGGAGGTACGAGGGAGGAGGAGGGAGGAGGTAGGATGAGGAGGAAGAGGGAAGAGGGAGAAGAAGGTGAGATAAGTAGGAGGGAGGATGTTGAGGGAGAAGGAGGCAGGAGGAGGAGGAGAGATGCAGGAGGAGGAGGGAAGATGAGGGAGGAGGGGGAGGAGGCGGAGGGAGTAGGAGGATGGAGGAGGAGGGGAGAGGAAGAGGGAGAAGGAAGAGGGAGAAGGAGGAGGAAGAGGAGGAGGGTGAGGGAGGAGGTAGAGGGAGGAGAAGAGAGGAGGAGAGAGTTCGCCATTCCGAATTCATACTCGTCTAGTTCTTCCCTTCTACACGACTGTAGATAACTTCCTTACACATAAAAAGATGAATTGTTATTGATATTGCCGTGGCATGGAGGAATATCAGCAGCAGAGTTGATCCAAAAAACCAAAGACTGAGATCTGCGGAGAGCCATGAACGCCTACGCCAGCCGGCACGGCACTTGATGATGATGATTGCCGTGTGACGATTCTGTGTAGTCACGTCATTTTCTTCCCTTTCCCTAGCGTTTTGGTTCGGGGATTCTTTCATCATCATCATCATATATTTACGTACGTATTTTGGGAGGGGGAGGAGGGAGGAGGAGGAAGAAGAAAAAAAAACTATGACAGTTGACAGCTCTGGAATGAAAGGAAGGCGTGTAGAAAATTTCATCTCAATCGGATGGGCCGTTCGCGAACAAATAAAGGACATACATATATATTTACATATATATTTACATACATACACTTTGTTTTATATATATAGATATACGCTATGCAGATGACACAGTATTGGTGGCGTATAATTCAACAGACCTACAACAATTATTAGACGTAGTAGTAACAGAGAGTGCAAGGAAAGGACTCTCCTTGAATATCAAGAAAACAGTAACAATGGTAATATCAAAGAAAATGGTGACACCAAAATGTGACATAGAAATAGAAGGGAACATCCTTAACCAAGTTGATAATCTTAGATACCTAGGGGCATTTATAACATCAGATGGAAGATGTACAACAGAGATTAGGAGCAGAATAGGGCAGGCAAAAGCCGCATTTCAGAAAATGAAGAGTATCTTATGCAATAAGTCACTATCATTGAATGTAAGAAAGAGAGTGCTGAAATGCTATATAGAACCAGTTTTGCTGTATGGCAGTGAATCTTGGAATGCAAATGAACAAATTAAGAAGAAATTAGAAGCAACAGAGATGTGGTTCCTGAGACGAATGTTGCGAATTCCTTGGACTGCCAGAGTAACTAACGACGACTGCCTGAAACAGGCTAATGAAACTAGAACATTATTTACAAGAATAAGACATAGACAAACAGCTTTCCTCGGTCATGTGATGAGAAGAGAGGCATTGGAGAACATCGTAACAACTGGAAAGATCGAGGGGAAGAGAGGCAGAGGTAGACCAAGAGAAGTGATGCTGGATGGATTGAGACGGTGGCATGGAGGAATATCAGCAGCAGAGTTGATCCAGAAAACCAAAGACCGAGATCTATGGAGAGCCATGAACGCCTACGCCAGCCTTGATGATGATGGTTCTGGTTTGATTTGGGTTGGCTCCCTTTCAGTTGTTAGAATTTCTCTTACCGCTTTGATGTCTCGTAGAATTTCTTCATTTATCTTTGTCATCTGCCTTATGTTCTCCAGCTCTTGTTTGATGTCCCGCTGGATCTCCTTTATTTCAGCAAAAAGTTTCGCATTGTCCCTTGTTGAGTAGTGTATAAGTACAAAGGGATATTTTTTTTTGCTGATCTTATATAAATCAACCATTTATCGATCCTGATCCGCAAAGGGCGATAACTCTTCGGTGTTCTTTTTCTTTCAAAAATGTAGACGTGTTCTAGTGACTCATCAGATTAGGTGTGGTCAAGTAACTCATCAGAGTAGGTACGGGTAACGTACAACATTTAAAATAACAAACAAACGATTCAAGTAAGGTATATAATAATTTTTAATAAATCATGTATATACAAAGTTATAAAGTTTGGTTTCTTGGCGGGGAAGTGTGGAAAAATCTGGTAGGTAGTACCGGGAAGTTATACATTGTTTGGGGGGAAATCTCTGGTGGGTGCGACGGTGGTCGGTTCATAACAGAAGGGGATGCATACGGAAAAGTCATTAAGTAAAGGGTTGTAAAAAAACGTTGGTGAGTTGTGTGTTAAAATATTTTGAACTGTTAGCACAATGGCGGTGTACATTAGTAGGAATAGAAGGAATAGTTGCGGTGGCGTTAGTAGCAATAGTGGGTATGGCTTAGTGAAATTAGTTGATAAGGGGTGGTTATTAGTGCTATGTAGATGGTCGTAGTGGCTTATTCACTAGCATCACACGTGCTACAAATGAAATCTTGAAAAGTAAAGATCGTCGGTTCTAGCTGGTATGGCTTATCATCACTTGTTTAAAGTGAGTTATAACGTGGTTGTCAGGCAATGGTCAAGTAGTGGTCAAGTGGTCGAGTGATAACATAAATTGTCGGGGAAAGTATGTGTAGTGAAACGATAGTGGGTAAAGTGGTCGATGACATGGTCAAATAGTGGTCAAGTAGTGGTCAAGAGGTCGAGTGGCCACTTAAATTATCGGGAATGTACATGTAGTAACATGGTGATGATCATGAGATGGTCAAGTGATGGTCAAGTAGTTGTGAAGTAGTGGTCAAGTAGTGGTCAATTGGTCAAGTGACCACTTAAATTGTCGGGGAAAGTATGTGTAGTGAAACGGTAGTGGATACAGTGTTCGATGACGTGGTCAAGAGGTGGTCAACCAATGGTAAATTAATAGTCAAGTGGTTGAGTGAACACTTACATTGTCGAGGAAAGTATGTGTAGTGATATGGTGATGGTTACATAGAGTAATAAAGTGGTCAAGTTGTGGTCAAGTTGTGGTCAAGCGGTCGAGTGACCACTTAAATTGTAGAGGAGAGTACATATAGTGACATTGGGATTGAGAAAGAGATAGATGAGGTGGTCAGGTAGTGGTCAAGTAGTGGTCACGTAGTGGTCAAGTAGTGGTCAAGTGGTCGAGTTACCACTTAAATTGTAGAGGAAAGTATGTGTAGTGACATGGTGATGATCAAGAGGGTGTCAAATAGTGGTAAAGTAGTGGTCAAGCGGTCGAGTAACCACTTAAATTGCAGGGGAAAGTACTGTGGTGAAACGGTAGTGGATAAAGTGGTAGATGACGTGGTCAACTTGTGGTCAGGTAGTGGTAAAGTAGTGGTCAAGTGATCGAGTGACCACTTAAATTGTAGAGGAAAGTACTATAGTGAAATGGTGATGATCAAGAGGTGGTCAAAGTGGTCAAGTAGTGGTCAAGGGGTCGAGTGACCACTTAAATTGTAGACGAAAGTGCTGTAGTGACATGGTGGTGGGTTGCAAGTGGTTGGTGGTCGTTAATTGAAGCTGTGTCATCGGGCTGTGTGGTGGTGTAAACCACTCACATGATCACATGTCTAAGAGATACAACCAGACCACGTGCTCACTGGCTAAAACCAGTCAAAGATAGCAGTGCTTCCTGTCAGATGCATAAGGACACAACCAGACTATGTGCTCACTGGCTAAAGCTGGTCAAAGATGGCAGCGCATCCGATCACACGTGGTTAAAATGGCTACAACCAGACCACGTGCTCACTGGCTAAACCCGGTCAAAGAAGTGGAGCTTCCTGATACATGCATAAGGACTTAACCAGACCACGTGGGTCATAATTACAGCCGGCCAAAGATGGCATCGCAGTCGATCACATATGTAAAGGTACATCCGAGACACGGGCTCACGAGCTAAAGTCAATTAAAGATGGCCCTGCATCTGATCACATGCATAAGAGTACAGCCTAATACACGGGGCTAATGACTCAACCGGTCAAAGATGACGATGCATCCAGTGACATGCATAACGAAACTGTGGAACACGTGGGTAATGACTCAACCGGTCAAAGATGGCGTCGCATCCGGTCACGTGTGTAATGGTACATACGAGATATGCAGTTAAGAGGGATACTACAGAAAAAGGATGTTCTATCGGTTGTCGAGCCAGGGAAGCTAACCCATGATGATCACCGTGTATGGGAATAATTCCACTACATCGTCAACATTGCACCCGAAGGCTAAAATGGTCATTCTTCTCTCTTGCTCACTCTCTTTTCTATATCTGTGTAGTCCTAGTGTCACCGAGTAACACCAAAGTACACCCTGGTATCAATACAACATAAACCGGTTTCAAAAGCAGCATACACGCGCATAAACAAGTCACCAGTGTCAGACTAAGCCTTTCTCATACTCATAGTACAGAGATGTGATCACCGATGCTAGTTGGGGAAGTCATATCTGTATGCAACAGCTATCAGGTCATACAACGACGAGTGACTAGTGCCTGTTAACAGACGCATACAACACAACAAACTGTCCCGACTCAACTTTAGGAAACATGACATGTCACGTGTCCGCCGTCATAACCAGCGACGTTATCACATAGCAAATTAGACATCTACACTTTCATTACCTCTCTATGTGTCCTTACGGGTCTTTACATCTTTCTCCAGAAATCCATTTCCAAGACCAATATATGCTTTTCAATGTGCAAGCTCAGTGCCACACTTCACAACCAGACAAAAGTATACCTTCTATGTACCACTTCAACCATCAAATAAGAAAATATGTTAGACAAAATATTAAAATTATTGGACAAATATAGAAATATCTTGTCCAAATTTATAAAAAGTAGAAACATTTGATAACCTATTGGGGGAAAATATCAACCAGTAGGAAAATTTGTTAGTCAAATAGAGAAAAAAAAAACACCCTTGACCACGTAACAAAATATCTTGTCCAAACTTATGAAAAGTAGGAAAATTTGCTAACCAAATAGGAAAAATATTGACCACGTAACGAAATATCTCCACCAAACTTATGAAAAGTATGAAACTTTGTTAAGCAAGTATGAAAAAGTATCGCTCAAAGAGAGAAATATCTCACCCAAACTTATAAAAAGTAGAACCATATGTTAACCAAATGGGAAAAAATCTTCCCAAATAGGACAATTTGTTATCCAAATGCGAAAAAATGTGTCCAAGTAACGAAATACATCGTTCAAATTTACTTTAAAGGCGCTTAAAAGTCGACAAGGTCGACTTCATTGCACCGGGTTTTATCCCATATGGCTTAGTCTCTTTCCGTAGCACGGAAAGCGTCGATCAAAGCACGAACTCCGTAGATTTTAGCAGCGACCCACAGGAGTCTCCGAAACATTTAACTCGTAAACCAAAGGGCGCGGCCCGGAATTGAACCAACAACCTTCGGAACACGAGTCAAACGGCTTGACCACTACGCCACAGAGACTCCCACCACAAACTTACGCAAAGTAGGAAACTTTGTTAACTAAATGTGAAAATTTTGGCCAAATGTCAACCAAACTTATAAATACTTTAACTAAACTTATAAAAAAGTATGAAAATTTGTCACCAAAATGAGATAAAGGTCGGCCAAATACAGAAATATCGCAACCAAACTTATAAAAAGAAGGAAAAGATTGACCAAGTAACAAAATATCTCATCGAAACTTATAAAAAGTAGGAAACTTTGTTAACCAAATGTGAAAAAAACAAACAAATATTGACCAAGTAAAGAAATAGCTCCTCCAAATTTATGAAAACTAGGAAAGTTTGGTACCCAAGTGCGAAAAATGTCGGCCAAATACAGAATTAGCTCGTCCAAACTTATGATAGGTAGAAAATTGTGTTAACCAAATGGGGAAAATTTTGACCAAATTAGGAAATGTCTCGTCCAAACATATAAAAATAAAGAGAAAAATTTGTTAGCCAAATGGGAAAAAATATTAGCCAAGTAAAGAAATATCCCATCTAAACTTGCAAATATCTAGTCCAAACTTATGGAAAGTAGAAAAAATGCTAACTAAATGGGAAAAATACTGGCAAAGTAAAGAAATATATCAACCAAACTTAGACATATTTCGGTCAAACTATTAACAAGTAGGAAAACACGTCAGCCAAATCAACCAAAATGTTGATGAAACTTATAAATGTCTCGACCAAACTTATAAAAGGTAGGAAAATTCGTTGGCCAAAGTAAGAAATATGTAGCCCATATTAGGAAAGCGGTTGGCTAAATTAAGAAAAAGTACAGACAAACTAAGAAATATGTACGGTAATGTAAGAATAATGTTTATCAATTTGAGATAAATGATGGTCAAACTAAGAACTATGTATGGCAAAGTATGAAAAAAAGTTAAGCAAATGGGGAAAAGATTGACCAAGTAAAGAAATATATTAAGCAAACTAATACATATCTTGGTCAAACTAATAAACATAAGTAGGAAAATACGTCATCCATTAAATGAAATGTTAGCCAAATACAGAAATATATCGACCAAATTGACAAGAAGTAAGAAAATGTGTTAGCCAAATGGGAAAAATATTGGTCATGTAAAGAAATATTTTAACCAAACTTATAAATAACTCGTCTTAACTTATAAAAAAGTAGGAACATTTGTTAGCCAAGTGGGACATCCGCATAACAGCGTCTCTCATACATCAATGAAACATGTGTTTAAAAACACTTCAGATCTTTACCACCAACGTTTAACATAGCCAGCATCATAAACACTTCCTTTTGTCATTATATCAAAAGGAATTAACAGTTACATTCACAAGTACACTGTTACGTTTTACATTGTTATGACACACAAGGAAACAAGGAAGTCACATCACATATTATCACTGACATAATAAGTACACTCTTAATGAAGCAAATAAAGATATTACTACCACCAGCTCCAATTCTCCACAACATACTATCTTCATCAAAGGTGTCCTCCCTAGGAAAAGTAAACGTATCCCTATTAAAGAGGTTTTCATCAACATGATATTAATTTCCAAAGGTCATATTTTTTCTTAACATAACCCCGTATTACACCACCCCCAAACCAGTCACTTAGAGACCTGTTATGTATCTTCTGTAGGTATGTCAAGATTGTCCTTTAACTTGTATCTGAAAGGACATTCACACTGCATAATTAGCAACGCCACCACTTTCCCTCTTTTACACTACCCAAATATTCAACTTACCATTCCAACGTCCTGTTTCCGGTTCCGGCTACCAGCGGACGTGTTTTCACATGCTCTCACGATTTTTATATAATTTATCAAAGTTTTGCCTATTTCAATCGAGATGCTGTGTATATCATTGTGTGTCAGCAACCTACTTGCGACAGGTAATTCAGGACTCCCTACTTTTGCACGACACGAATCAATAACACGTGTGGTTTGCAAAAGGATACATTTTTATTTAGAGCTAATAACAAACAAGCTCTGCGAGCGGAATACTTCATTGATAATCAACAACATGGTATGTTTCACAGGTGCATTGAAGAGGTGAAAATAATGATACTATTAACTAATTGGAATCTAAAGCTTAGCTAACACTATTGGCGATAAACTATATAAGGTTCCTAGCGAACACGTCTGCTCTCTATCTGTCCTTGTCCCAGTCTGAGGCACGCTTCTAGTTGCGCGTTGAACCACAGACATTCAGTCCTCCGTGCGCTGGCGATTTTGCGTGCGTTGAGTCCCAGCACGCTTGCTCAGTTAACTAAATTAACTGGGATTCTCCAGTTACTCGTCGAGGGGCAAGTTTCCTATACTCTTGGGAAACCCTCGCTCATAAGCACTCAACGACCTCTTAGTTGACACGAGTGTGTCCTGTTGTCAAGCTAAATATAGTGCCTGTGTCTCTCCTGTCTGGTGTTCTCTGTATAGCTCCGTCTTAACTCTCTAAGCTCCTGTGTAGACCTTTGACAACCGTTTAACTTCTGTATGTAACACGTATTGGTCACCGAAAAATTGGCTGTCCAATTTTGTCAAAGATCCCATAAGTTTACGTATCTCTATGGGGATAGAACAAATTCTCTTCTCTGCCTTTTCGCACTGTTATATTGATTCACTCGGCTAATTGAGTAGTGCATCACATCATTATCGTTGGCTATAGACCTCTATTATATTCTTGAGAATTGTATTGATCCGAAACCGTTGTCTTATGACTTATGTTCCTGGCTTCCGTCGTTTGACCCTATGTCCTTTGACTTCTGCCCGTTGACTTATGTCTCGACCTGTTCCTCAAATTGCCCAAAATGCAACCCGCTACAAGTTTTCTCTGTATGAGAACAACACCATGAGCATAAATGTTTATGTTCCCCTATAATATCCGCCACCAACTCGTATGCTCTATGTTCTACACTTCACCTTTAATCTTCCGTTTGTGAAGAAATATTTGCAATGTTACATTCAGGTTTTTTAAAGAAGTTATTGTGTCCCCTGTTTTTGAGTTTACTGTTCTTTGAAACAAATGGTGAATGCAACCGTTATGTGTTGTTTTCCTGTTGTTTGCGTGTTATTCATTAAACTACAATGTGATTAACTTGCTAACATGTGTATGCGTTTCTATTCTACATGTATGTATTCCTTCGAGCGCCGTAAATCAGGTTATTGTGGCTACAAATGTTAGTTACTTTTATTTATGAACACAATTTCGTTTTAAGATGCTCAAAGTACTTTCTCTATTTACTACTACTATTTCTAAAGTATAGCAGTTACACACTTAAAATTGAACAATACATTGGTTACACAGATTGACACAGACCAGTCATAATAAGACGATTTGCGCGGAGAAAATATTTCCGCTAAATCTCTCTCTCTCTCTCTCTCTCTCTCTCTCTCTCTCTCTCTCTCTCTCTCTCTCTCTCTCTCTCTCTCTCTCAATCAATCAATCAATGTTTACTTTGCCTTCATTCACTCCTCTCCTATTATACATCTTTCGTTCCCTTCCATACCATACTTATGTTTAAACATTCATTCGTCCTTAAAATATGCTTCATAATATTACATAAATGAACATTACAAATTTACAATAAATACTGGCTGAATCGTACAAGTTTTCACGCCACATGACTGTGCTATGTCTTTGCACGCGTCATATCTATACAAAATATATACACGTTTATGATGATGGTTTGTTACCGATCGTATGATACTAACTACTCTAACTAAGCTATAGTAATTTCGTGTGCTGTCCTAAATTAACCTAAGGGAAATAACTTAATTAATTAATTCTATTTAAGCAAAGTGGGTTAGTTACCTTATAGTATTATTGGGTAAATGAAATGATATTAATTTTCCAATGATTGGGTTAGTTTAGAAATGATATTTTAAGCAAATTAATATATAAATAATTATGTTTACCTGGTGATGTGATAAAGTAATGTCTAATCATTGCATTTCTAACGTAGGTGTTAATCTAACTGAGGTTTTTAAGTAAATGTTGGTGACTTATACCTATGAACTAACATAAATAATGTAATATATGTAAGTGAACGTTTGCAATTCAATTATAAATATACACAATGAGGTTATGCTCACTGTTTAAAAAAACAAAACAATGTACTATACATATCACAATTATATATAACTACACTAACGTCTTCCTGTCCGGTGTCATGTTCGAGCACTGTTCCTTGTAGACTAGTGTAATAACATAGTTCAATTCACCACAGTTTTATATGCTCTCCTTTGAGGATAGTGTTTATATAACAAGTTCATTATCAGTTTCTGTAGGTTCACGTCTAACACTTTCGATGTAATTATTGCTTATCTACTTGTTAGCGCTGTAGAAATATCACTTCTATGCCTGTTCATTTACTCATAATGGCACTGTTTATCTTGCACAGTTTAGTCGACTGGCGATATTAACGCACTTCAAAGTGTAAGTTTTTACCACACACGGCACTGATTTTTATTAATAACTACAGTGTCACTGTTTCTGGTGATAAATCGTCGCTCTTCTCCTGTACTTCAGGTCTCTCTATATTTGAAGGTCGACTTAAAATGTCTGCCAAAGAGTTTAATGATCCCTTAAAATGCTGGATTGTAAAGGCATAGTTTGCCAATATTAAGGACCATCTGTAGATCCTGTTGTTTTGATGGATGCCAGACTGCATTACCGCAAGGGGAGAGTTGTCGGACTGGATTACAAACTCTGTACCTGCCAAACACCTATGCAGTTTTCTCACACAATAGATTACGCTAAGGCCCTCCAATTCAGAAGCTGAGTATCTTGATTCAACCGGGCTGATTTTACGGCTTATATACATCACAGGGTGGAACTTCCCGTCGTAACACTGGCCCAATATACCAGATATGGAAATCGCACTTGCGACTGTGCGGAGGAAATAGGTAAGATTTTGATTAGGTAAACGCAAAATAGGTGGTACACTGAATAAATATTTCAACTTTGATAATGAGCCAATTAACTTTGCATCTTGTACATCTAATTTAGCCGAAGCTTTCAAAATATTTGAAAAAACACTGGTGATTTCCGCCAGATTGGGAATAAATTTACTATAATAGTTTAAAAGACCAAGTAGACTTCGGACCTGTTTCTTGGTCGTTGGCATAGTCAAATTAAGAATCTTCGTGACTATTTTCTCGTCTGTTCTGAGTTGGCCTCTGCAGATGGTATGGCCTAGGAAGTCAATTTCCTCCATGTCCAACTCTACCTTAGTTGGTTTGACGGTAAGACCGAATAATCGCAACCTGTCGAAGACATGTCGAAGTTTCAGTAGGTGTGACGTCAGGTCTTCAGTATGAATACATATGTCATCTATGTATGTAGAAGTATTGGTCACCCCTTGGAGAAGATCTCTAGTAAGACGTACAAAATGGCAGGAGCATTACGAAGGCCAAAAGGAAGAAAGCGCCACTCATAGAGCCCTAGAGGTGTATAAAATGCTGTCAAAGGAATTGAATTTTCTTCCATCGGGACTTGCCAGTAACCTCGAGTGAGGTCAAGTTTGGAAAATATACGAGATGTAGACATATCCAGGATCAAATCTTCGCATGCTGGAATTGGCTCAGCATCGATCTTTGTCACTCTGTTTAAACGTCGATAATCGACACAGAGGCGAATTGTTGAGTCCTTTTTGGTGACAAGAACGATAGGAAAAGAATATTCTGACTGTGATCTTTGAATTATTCCACTCGACTCCAGAGATAGTAGTTCTTTGTCGAGATTTGCCCTATAATTTAGAGAGATGGAATAAGGTCGACATTTGATAGGGGTGTTATCAGTCAGAATGATGGAATGCTCTATTCTGTCTGTCTTTCCTGAGATGTCGGAGAAAATGTCCCTGTATTCTGTCACTAGATCTATCATCTGTCGTCGTTGCTCGTCCGTAAGTTTGGTTTATATCCATATGCTGTCGATGGTCTCAGTCGTGTCTATTGTAGGTAGGGACTGGTAATTCTATTCCGTCGTCAACTGTCTGGTTAAGTACTGTTGTGGTATTAGCTGCGTGTGCTGTTACCTGGCTAAGTGTATTTGCGATGTCGCTGTCGTGTGTCGCCCTACCTAGTGTAGTTGCGTTGTGTACGTCTGTCGTCCGATTGATTGGTGTGGGTGCATTTTGTTCGTCTGTCGGTAGTTCCTGTCGTGAGAGATATGGTTTCAGCATGTTGATATGAAATATCTTTAATTTTCCCTTTATCGATATTTCATAGTCGACATCTGATATTTTACGTTCGACGTTGAATGGCCCTTGCCAAGATGTTAGCAACAAATTACGTTTATCTGGTAGTAACAGCAGAACTTTCTGATTCGGTTCAAGGTGTATTGTTTTAGCACCCTTATTTGCATTATCACACTCAAATGGTCTCGATGCCAACAATGACCGTTGAACTTTGGCCGTCACATGTTTACCCTTTCTTACAAGATGTTGACAAATAATACATGAACGACAGAAATTTTTTTTATATCAGAACAGAATTTAGGCCAGTAGAAGTGTGACAAAATTCTGGCTCTGGTTTTATCATAGGCCAAATGTCCAGCAAACGGTGACTCATGTGCGCTCTTCAGCACAGTTTGTCGGTATGTTACAGGTAACACCGTTTGCTGAATTTCATGGTTATTATTCGTGTAATAACGCATGAGAATTCCGTTGTGTATTCTAAAATACCAAGATGCATTTTTGGTCACTTTCGCTCGCTCACCTAACAACTTAAAATAAGGTGCGATAGTTTGATCGATGCGTTGTGCCTCGATAAATTCTTGTCAAGTATTATTGTTAGTAGCACCGGAATGTGTTAACAGCTGTAATACCTCGTTTTGCAGGTCAGTGTAGTGTGTTTGTGTTTCTGACCTTGTTACAGCATTAGCCAGGTTCGTTTCCTTCCAGGCTAATATATCATCGTCAGTACATTTCTTTAATGAGTCTAAACATCCTAAAATAAGATCCGTGCAAGGGTCTTGCAGGATTGCGCACGTAAATGTGCCGGTAAGGGACGGGGTATTTATATGCGCTTTTGTCAGTGGGTATTTCTCAATTGTTCCAGAGAAAGTACGGCATTTGACAAATTCACCCGTGTAATCTTCTGGTCTTACCAGATCTTTTCTCAGGCCAAGTAAAGTGCTGCCGCTGTCCAGTAAACAATGGCATGGTTGGTTATTTACCAGTGCATCGTAGAACTTCAATTTACCTCTGGAGGCATAAGATGCACTAGTATCTTCGATGGAATATGGAATAACGTGACCACATTTTAATGTCCCATCCGCGTGAAACCTGTTACATGTATCACATTTATTGAAATCAAGTATACCAGTAACTACTGCCACACTTTCACACACATTCTCTGGTAGCACATTCTCAAGTTCAGAGTCTAACACACTATCATCATCAGATGACGTATCGATGAGCATAGCATTGTTTGCCTTCATCCTTTGCCTGGCCAGACACGTTGCAGAATAGTGTCCATAGCTCGAACAAAAATAACATTTGATAGCAGGTTTGAACGAGTTTCTTCTATTCTCTTGCTTCTTTATGACTGTTTCTAAATGAGATGGATATGCTGGGTTCTTATAACACATAGAATAACTGGGATGATGTAAATTGCAATATCCACATCGTGGAGGTTTTTAATAGGGCTGGTCTTTCCTGTCGTAGTATTTCCTGGGGTGGGGGAAGCATACTATTACACCTTAATAACGGGATAGAGGCACTCTGGGAATACAATAAATCTCAGTCTACAGACCCCACCAGCCCTTGGATTCCTGTCTCTCTCACTATCAACCGCTGGACAATACCCTTTTCATCTCTCATCCAGAACAGATGACACGACTCTGGTGTCTACACATAATGACTCGATGATATAATGTACAAGAGGATTATCAACAAGGGGAATGTTCATGAGAGAATCCTGGCTACCGCCAGGCGATAGAAGAAATGGCTATCTGGATTAGTCTCAGACCGTCTCACTCATCACTGTACACTGGGTACGATACCACAAGGTTAAAGAGGTCACTCATCTGCACACGTAGCGTGGAATGTCTCGGCCGAGGTGTAGACTCAGCTGGAATGACTAACACGTCAATGTGGTGACTCTAAGTTGCGTTGGTACGTGATGACTCCGGACTAACATCCCTGTAGAAGTTCTGAAGGCCTGTCCTTCAATCTTCACTGGTAAGGTCTGTGTTAGACAACGGTCCTAAGAAGCCACCATAACATTTAACACACATTTAACAATGTCAAAGTCTGGAAATAGATGGTGGTCTCTAATGGGATCAGGATGGGTATAACTGGGCCTATAAGCACAGAAAGTTGGCACAGTTCAAGTTGACTCTGTCACTCAAAGTCAATACTGGTAGCGCGTGACCCGGTAAGGAATGTCACAAATGTTCCTATTCCTACATGGTAGACTGTTCCCGGAACACCAGGCCATCATGAAATAAAGGGTAATGTAGTTCTTCTCTACCCGTTTGGCTAGTGGGTCACAATGTCAAAATTGATCACAGACAAGAGGACACGATACTCGCCCGTGTGTAGCCATCATAATACTTGGTGGACTGACTGAAGATCATTTAGCGGTTGAGACGGGACTGGACTGTGGCGTAGTGACTTCCCGGCACGTGGTGTGGTGTAGAAGCCTCACTTCACGTCACATAGGTAAGCCAGCCATTTAGCCTTCACCCAGTCATCTTCCTCTGGTCCCGTCACGTAAGTCTTTCAGAAAGTAGAACCTGCCAAAGATAACACCATGTGTGGATATCGTGACACAGACTTACCCCCAGAGGTACACGTTACCTATGTGTACTCAGCATAGGCCGGTGTCGCCATGACCCGGCCGGCAGCCTCACAGACCAGGATCCACTGCCAAAACTGAACTAGGTCTGGATCCTAACAAGTGCTGGCTGAACCGTCCTCCGTCTCGAACCCGCCCAAGGTAGGGCGGTGTATCTGGTCATGGTGTCGGCGAAATCCTTCTGACCTAAAAAGACTTCTAAGGACACAATATACCAGGTTAGTAGGTTAAAGGTACCTAGAGACAAAATGGCCCTGAAGGAGAGCCGGTGACCACCGAATTCCCCTCCCTCGGAGGTAGCCCCCTCTCCCTGGTTCGATTTTATGATTACCTACTATACAACAGGTTTCCCGGCGCTCGAGCTTTGATCCAGGAATTTAATAGATTATACAGGGAAATCCCCCTGTAGCGGAAGTCCACATCCCGTTCCCTCCTCCCCTAGTTAGGGTCAGAGCATTTGGAACGGTGTTCAGCTGGCTGTGACCAGCTCTGTCGCATTCCCCAGTTTCTCCAGTGTCAACCTCTCGGGAACCAACGGTATATCTAGATGATGTTCCGTTACGGCAACCACGAACATAAAGAGTAAGAGGAAAGCTCAGCAAAGCCAGTGGTCGCCACACCAAATAATTCGAACTTAGACACCCGCAATGTCCTTCGAATGACCTTCGACACGTCCGGCGACCTTCGCATGGGTTTCGTCTAGTTGGGCCGAGTTCCCTGATACCTCACTCGACCTATGTTCTACAACGCCTTCGCCAACTTCCGTTTGTGTCGACTACGTTAGAGTTCTAAGGCCGCCTAGGAGTGAACTCGGACTACTAACACTATTGGGCCTGTCCCAAATTTCTATAACTACTTGTAGGGGCAATAACACGCATTCACGCCCTTGTACAATTGTAACGTAAAAACAGGCCTACAATCCATCGTGTTCAACTAGCCTGCAGTGTTAGTTAAAACACAAGCCCACAGGTTCACCCCTGACTGACCTTTGTGCGCCAGGCGGGACATGTGGTCGAACAGTTTCGGGTCAACGCGGTAACGACACACATTATTTATCTAAATATGTTTAACGTACCTTACGACAAACTGTGTATTCAGAATAGAGGAGCTCCCGTCCCAACACTGGACGTTCTGTCCGTTTTCTTCAACAAACAGCAAGACACTGGCTTCCTCTTTCCCATTTACGAATTAACACAGTCGTCCAAACACACATTCTGGCTCCCACGGCCGGATCTCAACTGAGCCTCTCTTTGTTCTGAGACGGTTCTTGCGCATGCGTTAGCGGATCTGGTTGGGTTGAGCTTTTCTCACACGAACAGCCTAGAAGTCCAGGGCCACCAATCGCCCTTGCGTGGGGTAGATTTATACCTCGGTTGTATCCCTTCGACTTATCGGCTGTTCTAGGCTGACATAAAAGGGGATTTGGCCTTTTGGGAGTTTTGTTAGGTGAATTCTCAGCAGTTCCGTGACATTTCCTATGATACTCTTTTTGCCTATACGATCTATTAGGTTCGTTTTTTTACGAAGGCAGTGATCTCAGTCTCATGGATGGTGGTTTTAAAGATATCACGATTTGCAGAAAAGTAAGCAGACCCACGTTTTTCTAGCTCTTGAATGGATTCTATGTCTGCCTGTTGGAGGAACTTTGCAAACGGGGTAGGGACCGTGGATATTACATTGTCCATTACCATTAGATCTTGCAGTTTATCGAAGTTTTTCCCCACTTTTGCCGCCTTAAGCCATTTATTAAATGTACTTTGCACGTTAGAGACGTAATCTAGGAAGGTTTAAGTAGGTTTAGGTTTTATTTGTGAGTATTGAATCTGATACCCCGGAGCGTCAAGTAAGAAGTGTTGCATGATTCTATTGTGGATGTACTGATAGTCACTCCTGAGTTCTGTAGGTATTGATTCTATCACTTTTAGTGGCTCACCACTGTGATTTCTCATGTAGATCATTGCCCAATCTGCCAAAGGTATTTTCTGAGTCTTAAGTTGAAACTCTATATTCTCAGTCCATGCAGAGATGGAATCGCCTACGCTGTATGGCTTGATAAGGCCTTTATATTTTGAAAATTTATTTTGCTCCTCCTGGCTCTTTTGTTTATTGGAGGCTATTTGCATGTTTGACTCTATCTCTAACTCTTTCATCTTTACTTTAGTGGCTCCTTCTATTTGTTTGTTGGCGTGATCTAACTCCAACTATTTTTGTTTTGTGACTTCTTCTGCTTCTTTCATCTCTTTTTAATTTTGTCTTTCTAATGCTCTTTCATCTCTATCTAGAGCAGCTTTTCTCTCTGCTTCTTCCTTCTGTCGAGCTATTTCTTCTTTGTATCTTTGATCAACCCATTTCTCTAATTCCTGTCCAGTATGGCCTAGGTGCCTTGCCTGTCTGGATGCAGTCATCTAACGATGCCATTTTATAATTTTATGTTATTTTACAATAATAATATTTCAATTTCACACAATAGTTGTACAGTTATATGTTAGTTATTTACATTGTCACTGAAAATAAAGATGCATCGTTAAAATGGTCAGTATCAACATTATTCGAAAATATACTCATCTAATCGGTTGGAAAAACATGGCACTTGGGATGTTCCACCGCTGACTTCCATACACAAAATGATCGACTTGATTGGAGAACTGACACTTCTGTTTAGTAGAGCATCAATACATTAGAAAACATGTCTATGCTACAAATACATGTTCATCTTTCATGCGGCTGATCAATAACAAATGTGATTTGGATAATGAAAAATGATGTTAATGAATGAATGCTATGATAGTATCAAGGATTGTCATGATTTGTAAGATGCTTCGTCATATGAGTGTCACTGTCGTCTTGTCTTCACTTTCCTTCTGGTTGGTATAACTACGCTCTATTGATTCCGTTTAGTAGCTAATATACTCTTAAATGTGATGAATGTTCATCATCATTAATGAAAAATGATGTTAATGAATGAATGCTATGATAGTATCAAGGATTGTCATGATTTGTAAGATGCTTCGTCATATGAGTGTCACTGTCGTCTTGTCTTCACTTTCCTTCTGGTTGGTATAACTACGCTCTATTGATTCCGTTTAGTAGCTAATATACTCTTAAATGTGATGAATGTTGACATTGATGGCTGTATCACACAAATGGGTCCTGCCTGTCAGCAACCTACTTGCGACAGGTAATTCAGGACTCCCTACTTTTGCACGACACGAATCAATAACTCGTGTGGTTTGCAAAAGGATACATTTTTATTTAGAGCTAATTACAAACAAGCTCTGCGAGCGGAATACTTCATTGATAATCAACAACATGGTATGTTTCACACAAAATGAAATGTACACGATGGTGTGCTTGGTAACTTTGCAACATATTTGTACATATATTCATTTAACCAAATTCATCAACATTTGCTATCACTTTTCACAGAATTACACAATTTCTAAATTACTTTCTTAATTGTGGTTCAAGCTCCACAAATGTTACTTTTTAAAGTATTTTGGTGTTCACTCACGAAAATAATCTATTTCAAACATTATATAATAAATAATTCACGTTTGGATAATTTTAACACAACAACATAATTTTAGAGTCTTTAGACGTTGGTTCAGAAAACTTCTGACACCAAATGGGTCCTGCCTGTCAGCAACCTACTTGCGACAGGTAATTCAGGACTCCCTACTTTTGCACGACACGAATCAATAACTCGTGTGGTTTGCAAAAGGATATATTTTTATTTAGAGCTAATTACAAACAAGCTCTGCGAGCGGAATACTTCATTGATAATCAACAACATGGTATGTTTCACAGATGCATTGAAGAGGTGAAAATAATGATACTATTAACTAATTGGAATCTAAAGCCTAGCTAACACTATTGGCGATAAACTATATAAGGTTCCTAGCGAACACGTCTGCTCTCTATCTGTCCTTGTCCCAGTCTGAGGCACGCTTCTAGTTGCGCGTTGAACCACGGACATTCAGTCCTCCGTGCGCTGGCGAGTTTGCGTGCGTAGAGTCCCAGCACGCTTGGTCGGTTAACTAAAGTAACTGGTATTCTCCAGTTACTCGTCGAGAGGGCAGTTTCCTATACTCTTGGGAAACCCTCGCTCATAAGTACTCAACGACCTCTTAGTTGACACGAGTGTGTCCTGTTGTCAAGCTAAATATAGTGCCTGTGTCTCTCCTGTCTGGTGTTCTCTGTATAGCTCCGTCTTAACTCTCTAAGCTCCTGTGTAGATCTTTGACATTGTGTTATTTCTAAAACTGGATCTATTACTAATTAATATGTTAAATTTATGTGACTATTTATTTAGTGAAATGAGGATTTCTTTGTTCAATGGAAGGTAGGAACATTCAATTTTGAAATCTTCTAGTTATCAATTAACGCCAACGTGTGATTTAACCATGCTTGATTATCGCGCGGTAAGTCGCCAAGCACGTTTTACCGAAAGGCGGCGAACTTGTGTGTACTCCCTGCCTGTTGGAGCCGAATACATTACTAATGTGGCGTCCAACTTACGGAACTCTACTTTATCCAAGCGCCATGAAAATACAAACAAAGACAAGATGGGGAAAAAGTTAACGAGCACGCCACCTAACCGTCGGATTTCTTCAACGCCAACGTCAAACGTGTGGTTTAGTGAATCTGCAGACACTGATCTCAAGCTGAAGCTGGACGAACATCACAATTCACTAGCCCAATCTGATCAGACTAATACATCACCTTTAGTCACTCTTTCCTCAGCCGAACCGCACAACCACAATGCCTGTCAAGAACTCATCCAGGCTTTGGAGGAGAGGCTAAAAGACTTTATTTCCAACAACACAACTAATATCATTGCCGTATTTAAAGAAGAAAACTCTCGCCTTCAAAAAAAAAATCCGCCTCCTTAGAGAAGAGAAGGACACTTTTAAAACAACAATCCATGCCTTAAAACTAAAGAGTGCACAGTTATTTGACAAAAGTGCACAAACAGAAAGTATTCATAGTGCTGCAGAGGTGTGTATGACCAGTGGATGTTCGTTGCAAAATGACATACAACAGTTTCCACAGGCTGCAACACTACTAAACCTGTAGAACGTGCACCATCCATCTACCCCATTGATGTGCGTATCAGCAACAGGTTCCAGGCCTCAAGTGGTGACTCTCCAGCAGCAGACGGGGACTTAAAGAGCTCAGCAGCTACCACTACTGAGCATCAACAACCAGCCCAAACAAGCAACGACAATAATAAACAAGAACGCGCGAAAGACGACAGTGACCAGTGACAACAAATCAAACGGACACGTCAACAGAGTGAGATAACAATATATGACAGTGCAACTCATGTCTTCATTGGAGACTCTCTGCTCAAGAGAATCTATAGTAAACCGCATGTCATCTTCTAACAGCGAAACAACCTCGATCTACCCGCTACGAGGAGCTGACATTGACAGACTGACCTCTACACTGCAGGAAATTCAAGGTGAACGACATAATTAGAAGAACAACAGTCCATATTGGTGTCAATGATATTATGAACAATAAAACCATAAGCACCTCACAACTCGCTACATTGGAGGTGTTGTTGCGCAAGAAATTTCCAATATCATCTATTTTCTTTTGATCAATCATCACACCATTTCATGGATTCCAGCGCCGTACTGCCGATGCTGGCAATCTGACTCTATATAAATTCTGTAAAGAAACTAACATGGCTTTCATTAATAATACCCCGTATTTCACATCGCCGTATGGGGCTCCCAAGAAAAAAAAAACTACATAGGGATCAACTGCATTGTTCCAAACTAGGAACTAGCATACTAGCGAAGAACATAAAATATCCTGAACGTACCCAACCAGAATCAGTTACAGGAGTAAACCGATCTTCACCTCCGGCTGTAGCCACCTCTCAGTGTTCAGAAAACACTCAACCTCTGCCCACACCACCCTTGCCTATTCCCCAGGAATACAACGCCGCAAATAGCAACCCATGCTTCAACCCCAATGTTGCTAATTATGGTGCTATGTTTCCTCCCTTGCCCATAAAACAGTCTCCCCCTATCATGTCAAAGGGGACATCATTAAACAATGTTGCGGTGCCCTCGATGCCTGCTTCCAATGTAGGCACTTCCTGTAACTCTCATAGAAATGGTTCCTCGTTGAAAGGTAATCTACACTCCTATCAGTGGAACCATCAACTTCAACAGCTAATGCAATACAATCCTGCAGCCCTGCACCAAGCTTTCATGATGTCACTCCAGCTCAGACATTTTCCTACCCCCTCTAACAGCCTTAACTACTACTAAATAAAGTTTTAAAAACTCTGAGATTTTTCTACCACAAGCGACATCATCTTTTCATTGTGTAATGTTCGCCAATCACTATCAGTGGCTCAACAAAGATGGTCTACATATAGGCCATCTCAACCTCTATTATTTGCTCAATAAATTACCTGAGCTTTCAGTGATACTGTGCAAACAGTTCCATGTGTTTGGAATCATAGAAAGTCGTCTCAACGACAAAATAACCAACTCTGAAATCTCTCTTAAGGGGTTTAAAGTAATTCGAAGAGACGCAAATCAAAAATTAGAGACAGGTATTGCTGTATACATTTCCAGTTCTCTCAACTGTTCCCGTAGAAGTGATCTCGAGACAGAAGAGATAGAATGTGTTTGGTTAGAGGTGGACCCAGTCAGCCAGAAACCGTTTCTCATTGGATACCTATATAGGAATCCTTGTGCTGGGTATAGTTGGTATGACTGTTTCACTACAATGATGGATAGAGTGTTTACAGCAGGTAGAGAAGTCATGATATTAGGTGACTTTAACATAAATATTACTTAATCCAACCAGGCATGGGACGATATCATTCTGTCTTACGATTTCAAATAATTAATAAATCGTCCAACAAGAGTTACAGACACCTCCTCAACTATAATTGATCATATATATGTTACTTGTCCAGTTAATATTATCGAATGTTCTGTTCCTGTTAGTGCAGTTAGTGACCATTACCCAATATGGTGTACATGGTTGAAAATTGGGTTCAAAACTCCTAAAAATAAGCATTTAAGCATCAAATTTATAAATTTTAAAGCTCTCAACCAAAATTTATTTTTAGACGACTTAAGAAATGCAGCCCTTGAATATGTTTAACAACTTCCTGATCCGGATGATGCATTAGCTTCCTGGACAAAGACCGTCTACAATGTATTTGATAAACATGTGCCAGTCAAAGAAGTTCGAGTCAAGAATCAACATAAATCCCCATGGATCACTAGCGAAGTTCTCGAAATGATGAGAGAACGAGATGCAGCACACAAAAATAAAGATTTTATCAATTACCGCAGACTAAGAAATAAATTTAAATATGAAATTCGTAGGATAAAGAAAGATCATTTAAAAAATGTGGTTGTAGATAAATCAAATAACACAAATATATGGAAGGCTATTAACTCGCTAACCAACATGAAACACTCTTCAGAGTCAGCAATAAAAAACACTATAACATGTGAGGATTTCAGTTACTTCTTTCAATCAGAAATAGAGGAATCTAAAGCCATCAATACCAGACTCAGTATGTAATTTAAGTTCACTGTCATCATACTGTGAAGGGAAGTGCTCTAGAAATATTCCCCCTGAGGTTCCCTTGATGTCTGTTGCAGAAGTATATAAATATCTCTCAAATCTCAAAGGAACAAATTCAGAAGGCCTAGATGGTATTAGTAATAGCATTTTTCGGATAGCTGCACCAATTATTAGTGAGTCCTTAACTTTCATATATAACTAGTGCCTGTCCAAAAACTTCTTTCCATCTGCCTTTAAAGTTGCTAAAGCTTATCCTCTACTTAAAAATGGCTCATCTGATAATTGCGTCTTGGGTAATTATAGACCTATTTCCTTACTATCGTCTCCATCAAAGCCATTAGAAAAACACATACATAAGATAACACTACATCATTTAATTAACAAAGATCTAATAATTGTTAGTCAATCTGGTTTTCGATCTAAATATTCTTGCCATAGTGTCCTTACAAGAATGACCGATAACTGGCATCTTTGTATCAACAATGCAACATTTGTGGAGCAGTTATTTGTAGACTTTAAAAAGCCTATGATATGGTAGATCATGATATGTTAATTAGATAATTCAAACAAATGAAGACTAGCACCAATAGGGTGAACCTAATTACGTCATTTTTATCTGATAGACAACAAGTAGTGTCCTTCAATACCTGTCTATCAAGACCCACACAACTTAATTTTGTTGTGCCTCAGGGCTCAATACTAGGTCCGCTGCTTTTTGCAGTGTATATTAACGATCTTCCTTTATACCTCAATACTTCGTGTGACCTATATGCGGACGACTGCACTATATACACCAGTCAAGGGAGCCTTAGTGGCTTAGAGAGCTCTTACAAAACGAACTTGACAACCTTAGTAGATGGAGCAATGACAACCGCATGTTAATTAACATCGACAAAACCAAATCCATGCTAATAACGACCAGACAAAAACTACAGACCCTGACCATAATTGGGACACCGCTCGAGCTTCATTTGGACACGTTACCTATAATTAATGTAAATGAACATAAAACATTAGGTCTTTTAATTGACAGACATTTAAACTGGAGCTCTCATGTTCACGTCCTTACCAAGAGAATAGCACAACAAGTTTACCAACTTGCTAAAATTCAGCACTTTTTGGATGAAAGCACCCGAAAAATATTCTATGCATCCTATATCCAATCACCTCTCGATTATTGTTCCACAGTCTGGGATGGTTGCCCTACATCTAATTTGAAACAACTGTGTTCGCTTCAAAACCGCACTATACGTCTAGTTTTTAGCATAACGTACGTTGAAAGTAATAAATTATACAGCCATCTAAGACTTCTACCACTTCTAAAGCGCTTCCTTTTTAACAAAGCCAAATTAGTGAATAAAATGATATCTGATAATACCCCAGAGTATCTTCTACCGTTAATTCAATCTAATGCAATGAACAGTAAGCGCTTAAATTTATTACAGGTTCCTAAGCCTAGACAGGACATATAAAAAAAACTTGTTTCGCGTATTCTGGTGCTCACTTGTGGAATAGCCTTCCACCAGATCTGAAACTCCAATGAGTCCCTACACATTCAACCGAAAACTCTTCCAATACCTACTTCATATCGACTATATGCCTCCATAAGTCACCTACTGGTATCATTTTTTCACTATCATTCTTCACTGTGTGTGTGTGTGTGAGAGTGAGAGAGTTGGTGAGAGAGTTAGTGAGAAAGAGTTTGAGTGGGAGAATTAGTATGAGACAGAGAGAGAGAGAGAGAGAGAGAGAGAGAGGAGAGAGAGAGAGAGAGAGAGAGTATGCATGCTCGTGTGCCTGAGTGGGTGTAAAAGTGAGTGAGTAATGACGTATGTTTGAGAGATTGAGTGAGAGAATGAGTGAATCTGCGAGAGTGGGTGTGTTGTGTGTCTGCCTGTCTGTGTGATAGAGTGAGAAATTGAGTGAGTGTGAGTTAGAGAGTCAGCGAATGAGTGAGTGAGTAAGGGAGCGTGAGTAAATGAGATAGAATTTGTGGGTATGCGTGTATGTGCGTGAGTGAGTGAGTGTGAGAGCGAGTGAGTGTGTAAGAGAGAGAGAGTAGGTGAGTCAGAGAGTGCATGAGAAAGTGAACGAGTGAGAGTGAGTGAGCGTTTGTGTCTGTTTGCTTGTCTGTGTGTGCGAATAAGAGAGTGGTTTAGAGAGTGAACGAGTGCGTGTGAGTGAGAGAGAGAGTATGAGAGTGAGTGTAAGTGGGAGAATGAGTGAGAGTTTGAGTGAGAGAGAATATATTAGTATGTGTGTGTGTGTGTAAGTGAGGGCGACTGTGAGAGTGAGTGTGTACAACGTTGAAGCCACGGTTGTGAAACGTAACAACGACCACAGGCAGCAGAGCACTGGGCATGGCCGAAACAACGAACAGAAGGGCATTCCAGCAGAAAATGACAGTAGGGGGCCACATGAACAGTCGGGCGATTTAGATGAACTTAAGCGGGAGATGGCGCAGTTAAAAATGCAATTGTCGCATCTTGTGAACGGCCCGGGACAGCTCCGGCCAAGGTCCCAGAGACAGCAAAAACAGATTCGTTGTGATCTTTGTGGCCGGGTAGGACATATTGCCAGATTTTGTAGGGCACATTTAAACTAGAATCCCGTACAGCTACGAGTCAGGCCGCGGCGGGAAGGTTCAAGGACTCACCAATAAAAATGCTAGGCGAACGCCCAGAGACAATGATAAGCATTGACTGTAGAAACGTAAGATGTGTTCTGGACACTGGCTCACAAGTTTCCACGATTTCAGAGGAGTGTTTCAATAGACTTTTCAGACATTATAGGTTAGATGTAGATAAGTACATTAGGTTAACATCAGCAAATGGCGTTTCAATACCATATTTAGGGTACATCAGTACCAGTGTACAAATAGGGACAGATAGTGTTGATAGATGTGGAATTTTTGTTTTGAAAGATGTCAGGGGCACCGAGAACAAAACGCCCTGTATAATAGGTATGAATGTGCTGGCAGAGTTGCCAAATGTTAGCAGGTTTTTTCAGTTCTACAGGCCAGCAGACAACAATACAAGTGTTAACCTAGATAGGAAGAAGGTGTGGGTGACAGGGGAGGTCAGAACCCACATACCTGCCCGCTCGCTGGCTGTCCTGCTAGTTAGGGGTCGCGCGGGGTCTTGTTTGAACCAGCCAGGGACCTTGACCACAAGGGTTTAATTCTGCCTTACTGCTTTACTAGGTTAGAGGGGGGCGTGTGCCAAATACAGATAGTTAACATGGGTGACGAAGATGTGTTTTTAGCGAGAGGTACTCAGGTGGGGGAGATATATGATGCCACGATTGATCTGACTATACATTTTAGAGTGGTAGGAACGCAACAAATAGAGTTGTCCGCTAAACCAGACAGTAGGGAGCAGAGACCAGACAAGCCCCTTTTTGACTTGAGTGAATTTGAGGGAAGCGATGAGGAAAGGATGCGACTTGAGGTTTTGTTAGCAAAATACGACTGCCTATTCGCGAAAGATGACACCGACATTGGGTTTACTGACAGGGTAACCCATAACATACTTTTGACGGATGAAGTCCCCATAAAACAGCCGTACAGGAGGATTCCTCCTGCCCTGTATCAAGAAGTGAAAGATCATTTACAGGGATTGTTAGACAAGCAGATTATAAAAGAGAGTTGTAGTCCCTGGGCCTCTCCGATAGTCCTGGTCCGAAAAAAGGATGGCAAATTGAGAATGTGCGCCGACTACAGGGCCCTGAACATAAAATCTAAAAAGGACGCATATCCACTTCCAAGGGTAGATGACTATTTAGATGCGTTAGGGGGCGCAAAACTTTTTTCTTCTCTTGATTTAGCTAGCGGTTATTACCAGGTGGCGATGAATAAAGCAGACCAGGAAAAGACAGCGTTCACTACACCCTTCGGGTTATATGAATATTTACGACTTCCAATGGGACTGGCGAACTCAGCGAGTACATTCCAACGTCTAATGCAGTCGCCGCTTCATGATTGTATGTTTAAGTTGCTTTTAGTTTACCTAGATGACATTCTTGTGTACTCCAGAGATTTTAGTGAACATTTAGTAAAACTAGAGGCCATATTTGATAGGATACAGGTGTTGGGCTTGAAATTAAACCCAGCTAAATGCAATTTCTGCAAGAAAAAGGTGCAATTCCTAGGCCATACTGTGTCTGCAGAAGGCATAGGAGCGTTAGAAGATAAGGTGCTGTCGATCCAAAGAGCTCCCATACTTAGAACGCAGACTGAGTTACGTTCATTTCTAGGTCTGGCTAGTTACTATCCCAGGTTTGTAAACAAATTTGCCACGATAGCTAGACCACTCCATGAATTAGTAGCTCAGCTAAACCAGCAGCACACAGACCCGAGAAAGAAGAAGAAGAGTCCTATCGGGCAGCTGTGGTCTACAGAATGCGACGAGGCCTTTAACAAACTTAAAGAAGCCCTAACGTCAACACCATTACTAGGCTTCCCAGACTTCACCCTCCCTTATATTTTAGAGTGTGACGCCTCATAGACTGTTCTGGGTGTTGTTTTGTCCCAAATCCAGAATGGTACAAAGAGAGTGCTAGCGTATGCTAGTCGTTCTCTCCGCCCATCGGAGAGGAATGCAAAAAGTAGTTCTAAGTTAGAACTGTTGTGTTTAAAATGGGCGTTAACGGAAAAGTTCCGTGGCCTCCTATTAGGTGGACATACTGAGATTTACACTGACAATATGAATTTGACGATGTGGCATAAAGCGAAACTGGGTGCCATTGAGCAGAGGTGGATCGCCCAAATGTCTATGTTTGATTATGTAATAAAACACAGGCCTGGGCGGACTAACGGTAACGCTGATTACTTGTCTCGATTCCCGCTGGAGGAACCGGGGGAAAACGACGAAGAAGAGGGCGACATCGCCATTTGCAGTGTTGCAGCAACATGCATTCCACCAGCCCTAGGACTAGCTGGTACTGTTGGTAGCGTTCCGACGGCAGATTTTAATGTAGAAAATGCTGATGTGTGTTTAGAATGCCTTGATGTAAATAATGTTGATGAATGTTCAAAATTATGCCTTGATGTAAATATGATTGGTGGGGTTGGCGTGGTGTAAGCTGCTGCTAGGACATCGGAAGTTTATAATGCCCTTCCCACGCACACTTTGCCGACTTTCTCAACGGAAGATATGGTGAGATTGCAGCAAGATGATGTAAATATTAATGCAGTGTTTTATGTTGTATCGCGTAAACTTGTGTTGTCAAATGAATCTATGAAAAGGTTGCCCCATCAGACGAAGAAGTGGATGAGGCAGCGCAAGAAGTTATGTGTATTAGATGGGTTGCTGTATAGGAAAATCAAGGGGACAGGTAGGACAGAATTGCTGCAATTAGTGATACCAGAAATACTGCGGCTAAGGATACTGGAGTCAGTTCATAGCGTAGGGCATCAGGGGAGAGATAGGATAATAAATATTTTGAAGAGCAGATGTTTCTGGGTAGGGATTACTGCAGATGTAGATAAATACTGTAGAAGTTGCCACAGGTGCAATGTAGCGAAGCCACCGCACGTCAAGATTAAGGGACCGGCAGGAAATTGTTAGCTTCGAAGCCGTTTGAAGTTGTAGCGATGGACTTTACGTTACTGGAGAGGGACTCGAGAGGATTCGAGAATGTGTTGGTCATCACAGATGTCTTCTCTAAATTTACTATTGCTGTCCCAACCAGAGACCAGAAAGCAGCAACGGTGGCGAAGGTTTTAATAGAGAAGTGGTTTTTATATATGGGTGTGCCAAGGAGACTGCACTCTGACCAAGGTAGGAACTTCGAATCCTCGGTGATTGCTGAGTTATGCAAGACATATGGCATAGAAAAGAGTCGCACCACTCCGTACAACCCTCGCTGAAATGGCCAAACAGAGCAATTTAATAAAACTATGCACGATTTACTCAGACCCCTCGAAGCCAAGGAGAAGAGGAGATGGTCTGATCACTTAGCCGAAGTGGTGCAGGTGTATAACTCAACGCCTCACGCCTCGACGGGATTTTCACCTCACTACCTAATTTTCGGACAAGAGCCTAGGCTGCCAGTGGACTTCATTTTAAATACAGGCACCAAAGACAGGGACATCAATGCTAGTGAGTATTTGGAAGGGCATCTTTCACGTTTGCGTGACGCGCACGTCCGGGCTAGTGAACAGCTGAAGAAGCATGCCGCCATTAGGAAAGATAGGAGTGACAAAATGGCAAACTCTATTCCATTGCAAGTTGGCGAACTTGTCAGAAAAAAATCCACTATAAGGAGAAGGCGAAAATACAAGACATGTGGTCCGAAGACATGTACGTAGTTGCTAGGGCACCCACCATGTCGGGAGGACCATATATGATCAAAAAGGTTGGAGGAGATGGATCGCTAATTAGGATAGCCGGCCACGAAATGCGACGTTTCGAGGACGGGGCAGAAGAGGAGGACATAGGGACGACGTTGGGACTACCAGCACAACCGGATGTCCCAGCGGCTGTCGAAGTTTACCAAGACATTCCAGGCAAACCAGAATGGTACGCGTTCGAGTCTGGGGACCTGAGTAGACGGAGGTCTGAGAGGATCAGACGTCGTGAAAGGGAGTGATAGAACTTCGACATGAGGGTAGGAGATATTTTAAGTGTTTGCGAGTTATGACGTGGTTGTTTCATGTGGAGTATGATTCGAATTGTCTCTGTGGCTCTCTAAAAAACGGAGTGTTCCCCGTGGACAAGGGGATAGCTTGTTATGGTTGTCATACGCGAGCATGGTTGTGCACCTTGATTTTGCACATTGATTTTTTTTTCGTTACAGTGAGAAGTAGCGCTGTAAGGAGTTGATATTGTTGATATTGTTTTTATTTTGGTGTCTTTATGTGCACCCTTTGATGTATGATTTTGTTGTCTGGGGGAATCCCTGGCATGCCAGGTATTGAACTGTTTTCATTGATAATATTACTTGGTTACTATGTTGTTAGGGTGCACGTCAGAAGTTTTAACTGTCTTATGCACTGGGAGAGCAGGAGATGCAACCAGTATTTTTTATAATTATTATTATTTGGGGTGGAAGTTCCAAAAAGAGTTTTCCCCTTAGGCATCCAATATTGTTTATGAGGGATGTCAGATGCGGAACCAGGGCTTCGATCTCAAGGAGGGATGACGCTATATTGATGGTGGGACCCATCAACTTTTGGTAGGTGGGCATGAGACAGTATGGAAATGTCACATACCGCCTAATTTTACAGGGAGAATATAAACTGGAATATTTTTTAAACCGAGAGGTCAAGGGTCAGGATTGTTTTTCTGATAGTCATAGGTTGAGCGGGAGTGCATGACCGAATAGCGGCAAGGCCATCCTCTATTATTGACTAGCAGTCTCTCAGGGAGAGGAGTGCCAAATGTATTGTACACTTTGGGTTCAAGCTGTCAGAGGGACAATTGTGAACTTTAGAGGCAGCATAATTTATGAGTACAGGCGGCATTGGAAGTGACCTTAGCTGTCAGAGGGGGACGCTATACTCCAAATTTATGGCGGCGGGAAGGATGGACCCGACCATGAACCGGAAAAATAATATAGATTTGGGTTAATATGACGCAGAGTATGCAAATTAATCAAGGTACGCGAGGTACGGATTGGAGGACCTTCGGGGGGTGAGAAAGCGCATGGTCACGTGATTCCAGAAAGGCGCCAAATCAAGCAGGATTTATACGCGGTACAGCAACCAGTTGGGGAGATAAGCGGATGTGAGACGGCCGAGTGCAGATACTCAAAGGCTGTTGGGACCAAGAAGGCTGTGGAAACTCTGGTCGGGCAGATATACCCGAGGACCAAAGAAGCACGGACTTAAGTGTTGGAAGAAAGAGCCGCCCAAAAGAAACTATTGATTGCTGCTGTCAATTGCAATCATTAAGGAAAGTCACACAAGACTAGAGTGGGCTAAGAGGACACACGTTTGATGGGATCATCCAGAGAACTGCGTCGAACAAAGTTGGAAGGAGCCTGACTTCATTGGAAAGTGGCGACCAAAGCACCCGTAGGCAGGCGAGCAATTATCCACTGGACAGGACTCTTACGTAAGTTGATTAAGATTAATTTGTGTACCTGTTAGTCTATAGACGGGCACGGTAATGGTACTTAGGTTTAGAAAGCATTGACAAACTACTGAACATTAACCCGGCAAAGAGCAGGACGGGATGCGACGTCCTGCAATGACCTATATGTAAATGGCTGAAATAGAGTGATGGGAGTCATATTAATCGATTAATTTGTGTACCTGTTAGTCTATAGACGGGCACGGTAATGGTACTTAGGTTTAGAAAGCATTGACAAACTACTGAACATTAACCCGGCAAAGAGCAGGACGGGATGCGACGTCCTGCAATGACCTATATTTAAATGGCTGAAATAGAGTGATGGGAGTCATATTAATCGATTAGATTAGCTGAGTGTCAATAAACCATGTACGTATATGTAACCAAGCAATTAGACGTACACAATTAATGAGAACTAGGCGAGTGTAACGTGTAAATATTGAACGAAAGGCTACAGCAATAATATAAACAAACGCCGAGATCGGGTCTAGCAGGCGACTGAGAAGCGACCACTAGGTCAAACCAAACAATGGGACCAGCTGGCTACTGCAATTAAACGGACCCGGAACAGGCCTGTGAAGAAAATAATGCAGTGTTGTGTAGCAGAGGGGAAATCGGGGTCAGGCTCTGTTATGATTAGCGCGAAAGACAGTATCGCCCTGCGAATTTAAAGTCGCGGGTTCGGATCTTCACGGAAAATCGGGAATAAATGGTTTAAATGGCTTTAATGCTATAAGGCAAGATGGGGAATAGATAGAATAAGGATAGATGGGGAATGGTGGTATACAACTGGAGGCGTGGACGCGCACTAAGTGAGCTGAAGGGAACAGGAATGCCTTTGGACTGGTTGTGAGAATATCTGGGGTAAGGAAAAGGACAGTTGAGTCCATACTTCAAGGACTGAATATTGAAAAAGGTTGGCTAGTAAAGACGATGGACTATACTGCGGGAATGGATGAAGATGCACGTTGATCAATTTTCATGGTTAGGATGTTGTTAGGTGTGATAATAGTCTATGGTGTCAACATGGGTTTGTGTTAATAACTGTGTGGGTTTAGGTAGTCGAGGTTGACGGCCCATAATGATGGTTAATCATGAGTGGACTTATGTACTGCAAAAGACTATAATGATTGTAGGAGTTTTAGTGTAAAAGGGCACTTCATATATGTGATTTTTGGGCAGTATATGTGTCCCACCTTGTTGAGTTATGATTATTGTTGGGGTACCAAGCTGCAATGATATTGTTGATGATGTAGATTTATGCTGTTATTAATAATGGCTATGATATACACAGTGGTGATGAGGCGTAGGGGTTCATGGCTTAGGTTACATATAGACGACGCATGAGGGGAGCTGAAGTCATTATTGATCAATAGCTATGTTTATTATGTGTTGATTGTTTTGTGATTAAGGGCAGGGGGAATTTATGTTGTTGAGAATGCATATATATAAGTATGTATAATATTAATACATGCTGTTGAGGACGACGATGGCGCCAATGATAATGAGACATGGCGCTAGTACATGTCACTTGTGTATTGTGTTGTCGGCCTCGGGGACAGAAGTGTTGTTGTTACCTGATGTAGTTGTTAATATGTGGTGTCCAGTTATCAGCTGTTGTGTTATGTGTTCAGTGCGGGGAAACCCGGCCGGTGTGGGCAAGCGGACCAGGCGTTATTGTTTAGGGTTGTCCCACTGCCGAATTGTATGTGTTTGTCCACTGTGGAGAGACTATCAGTGTCGGCGTGGGTATTGTATTAATATCACATGATTATTACACATGATGCAGTGTTTAGCGGATGATGGATTGATGTTGGCATCGGGGAACACTGGTTGATGGTGTACGACCACCCAGGCAGTGATAGAATATCACTGATCCGATGTCAATATACGTAGCTGAAGACGAGGGTGAAGGTGGGGTCGATAATACCCGATGATGATGTTCACATAGTCAAGGGTTTCTTCTTGTTCAATTTTCAGGTCATCATCTGAATACCTGGGTAAATTAGTGGGTGGTCATTTGACGGTGGTAGTCCGTGTGTGTGCATCCTTATTAGATTCATGTACTTTCTTGTCAGATTTGCGTACTTCCTTATTATATTCTCCTGATTGATATGTGACTAGTTGGTGGCTTAGTTGCCATTCCTTACATTTTATGTTCGGTCAATGGTATTCTCAAGTTGTTAGTTATTTGACAGCATTTTTCCCATATTAATTGGGATTGTTTTCACACGATACTTTGTAATTTCTTGTGAGAAGCAAATAAACTTGATTCAGTGTTAGCTTATTCTTCTTAGTGCCTGTACTGTGCTTGTCGGTTAGGATAGTGTTGTATTCGTGACCTGCATACCTGTATACTTGTGAGGTTGGTAGATAAAACCAAGGGTAATCACAAATCAGTGGTTATCTCTACAACCGGAAGACGGACAATCTTTATCTTTCAATCCTTTATTCTTTACACCTATCTTCCTTCCCCTCTCTGGCCTTTATTCTGCTCCCTCTCTCTCTCATCTCTCATCTTCGTGCTATCACACTACTATCTGCATTCTCCAATGCTTGTTCTGAATTTGGGTTAACAATTAGCAAAAAGAAGACACAGATTATGTCACAAGGTGTACATGGGGTACCATCAATCTTTATTGACGACGCCGAACTAGAGATGGTAGACCATTTTACATATCTAGGATAAGTGGTAAAAAGCAAATTATCCCTAGATCAGGAAATCAACATCCGGATTGGTAAGGCAGCAACAACAATGAACAGGTTAAGAAAACGAGTCTGGGAGAACAGGAAGCTTACTGCAAAAACAAAAGTCCTTGTCTATCAAGCCTGTGTCCTTAGTACTCTTCTTTATGGCAGTGAAACCTGGACAACTTACTCACACCAAGAGAAACATTTAAACAGCTTTCATATGCGGTATCTGCGAAGAATTCTTGGTATTAAGTGGCAAGACAAAATCACAAATACTGAAGTATTGGAAAGATCAAGTTGTCTGACAGTTTATTCCATGCTCAGTCTTCGTAGACTTAGATAGATAGGACATCTTAGGAGGATGGATGATGGTAGAATACCAAAGGACATCTTTTTTGGTGAATTACAGATGGGTAAGAGATCTCAGGGTCGGCCTTCTACTACGATACAAAGATGTGTGTAAGCGGGACATGATTGATAAAGGCATTGATAATGCACATTGGGAGCAAGTCACCGCTGAACGTGTTGCATAGACGGCAAACATCAGAAATGGAATAAAGACAAAGGAGAAAATTATTGCAGATAAGTCACACACCGAGCGTTTGAGACGTAAGATGGTGCATGATGGTGGAAATGACCACGTGTTTACATGCACCCAGTGTGAACGGACATTTACAGCGCAAATTGGCCTTATCAGTCACATTCGCTACCGCCATAGGTAAAAGTTATTATGCCTTTTTAAAGCACAAACTATCGTCTGTCAAGACGGCAAGGTGCCAATGTATATGTATATATATATATATATATATATATATATATATATATATATATATATATATATATATATATATATATATATATATATATATATATATGTGTGTGTGTGTGTGTGTATGTGTGTGTAAGAAGAGAGAGAGAGAGAGAGAGAGAGAGAGAGAGAGAGAGAGAGAGAGAGAGAGAGAGAGAGAGAGAGAGAGAGAGAGAGAGAGAGAGAGAGAGAGTTGAATTGCATAACTAATTTTAAGTTACAAAATGTATATGTACAAATTTTCTCAATTTTCTTTACAATTTTGCGACAATACTCACGGCAAGCGTCACTGTATGTGTGTAGGAGTTTGATCATAATAGTAGTTTGGGGGATTGGGGGGGGGGTGTGAGGATGGATTCGTGGTGTGTGTGAGTGGGCTCAGGATGTGTGGGTGGTCGGGGTGGGACCGTGTGGGTAGGTGCGGCATTTGTGTTTGGGTACGTGCGGGATGTATGGGTTGGCGGGGAAATGTGTGAGTGGGTGGGGATGCGTGTTTGGCGCCTGGTTGTGGGTGAGTAGGTGGAGGAGGATATGTGGGTGGATGTTTGTTGTTGGGTTATGGGATGGGTGGTGGATATATGTGTGGGTGGGGATGCGTGTTTTGGCGCCTGGTTGTGGGTGAGTAGGTGGAGGAGGATATGTGGGTGGATGTTTGTTGGTGGGTTATGGGATGGGTGGGGGATATATGTGTGGGTGGGGAGATGTGGGTGTGTGGGGTATGTGGTGGGTGGTAGATGTGTGCAGGTGGGGGTGGTTATGGGTTTGGGAATGTGTGTGTGGGTGAGGGATGTGTATGGGTGTGGGATGTTTGGGTGGATGGGTGGATGGGTGGATGGGTGGGGAGTGGAATGTGGGTGAGAGATGTGAGGGTGAATGTGGTTGGGTTTGGGGAGGGGTGCGTGATGAGTGTGGGTGATGGATTTGGGGAGGTGTGTGTGTGGGTGGGGGATATGTCTAGCTCGGTGGGTTGTGTGTGGCTGGGTGAAGGATGTATGTGTGGGTAGTTAGGGTGATTGTAGTTGGGGGATGTGTGGATGCGTAGGAGATGTGTGGAGCGATGTGTGTGTGGGTGAGGGGTGTCTTTGTTATGTGTGTGGGTGTGGTGTTGTGTGGGATGGGAGATGGGTGTGGACAAAGGATGTGTGTGTGGGTGGGTGGGGGTGTGGTTGGGTGTGCGGGGGGTGAAGGATGTGTGTGAGGATGGGGGATGTGTATTTAGATGGGTGTATGAGGTGTGTGAGTGTGGGTGGGTAGATAGGAGATGTATGTGTTGATAAGTGGGTGAGGGATGTGTGGGTGTTTGTGGTTGAGGTATAAGTACGTGTGTCTAGGGATGTGTGAGAGTATGAGTGTATGGGTTGGGGATGTGTGCGTGGATGGGAGGTGTGTGTTTGTGAATGGGGGATGTGTTGGTGGGTGGGGATGTGTGTGAGGGATGTGTGTATAAGTGGGGAGATTGTGTGTGGGTTCGGGTGTGTGTGTATATGGGTAGGGGTGTGTGGTTAAGGGATGTATGGCTGAGGGTGGGTGGAGAATGTGTGGTTGGGTAGAGGATGTGTGGGTGGGTGATTGTATATGAGTAAGGGTGTGTGGTTAAGGGATGTTTTGTTGGGGGATGGGTGGGTAGAGGATGTGTTGTGGGTGAGAGTGTGTAGGCTAGGAGATGGTGGGGGATGTTTGTAGGGGTGGGCTCGGGATCTGTGAGTTGGCTGGGGGAGATGGGAGATTATGTTTGTGGGTGCTGAATTTGTGTGTGTAGGTGCAGGATATGTGAGTTGGCGGGGAGATGTGTCTGTGTGTGTGTGTGTGTGTGTGTTGGGGGGGGGGATATGTGTGGCTGAGAAATGTGTGTTTGGCTGGGTGGTTGGAGGTGTGTGGGTGGAGGAGGATATGTAAGTGAGTGATTGTTGGTTGCTGATGGGACGGGTAGAGGATATGTGAGTGGGTGGGGAGATGTGTGTAGGTGGGTGGATGTGTGGGGGTGGAATATATGTGGGTTGGGGAATGTATGCGTGCTTGGGGTGTGGGTGGATGGGATGTGTGGTGGGTGAGAGGTGTGTGTGGGTGTGAAGATCTGTAGGTGTAGGGTTGTGGTGGATGGGTGGGGGCATGTATGTGTGTGTGGGTTATGTGTGTGGTTGGGTGGGGGAGTTGGAGTGAATGGGGGATGTGTGGGTGGGTGGTGGATGTGTCTCATAACATAGTAATATGCATTGTTTATGTTTACAAAATTCATTTGAAACTGTTTTTTCCTACGCACTAATGATGAAAGAAAGATGAGTGATTTTTAAGGGCCGAATGTAAGACGGGTCTGCGTGCCCAATTTGTTACCCTTTGAAAATAAAGTCTGTTCGTTCGTTCGTTCGTTCGTTACCCTTGCTAAAGAAGCCCTTATACAGACTACGCATGCATCTCTCTACACACTTGCTTTCTTTCTACCATAAAAATATATCTGTCTTTCGTAGATGTCTTCACATCTTGTCCATGTCACATCACCAAGAGCTTCACACCTCCGTTGTACACGAGCTCCAATGAAACACGTATGACGTTTGACAACATTTATGGTAAGGTCCTCTGTGATTCCACCTGGCATAGTTTCTATATCATCTAGGTATTCATCATCACGGAACCATTTACAATGGCTGCCATCTTCAACTTTCCATGCCACAATGTCTGTTACACTAACCTTTCATTGCGCATGTCAGGGTCTTGATTGTATGACCGATGGCTCGTATAAACTAACAGGCCTGAAAACAATCACTCACACAGAATGAATGTACCAACACACGGCGATATAACTCAATCACTTTTAATCGCACTTCTCAAACAACAATCATATCAGGCATCGCTCAATGTCCGCGATAATGCCATTGCCAGAAACATACAATGCGATATATCAATTCATCAATACAATATAATATCCATTCACTCAATCTGTACTCTACTCAACAAAGCATACAGGCTTTCTTCCATCACGTATCGACTCATACACAGCAACAATCTTTCACGTCCGTCCAGTCTCGAGGTCCTAGGCTGTCTCCGCTACCAGCAGTGATTCCTCGTTGGCTCGGCTTTTCAGCTCTCGTGGCTTCTACTTTGCCTGTTAAGAATGGCGTTTGAATATATGCCCATGCAAGTGAGTATTTCTCAATATTTCCTGAGCAAGTTCTTCATGTCACACGTTTGCCAGTATAATCTGCAGGTAAGATAAAGTCTTTCTTTAACCCAATAAGGGTGCTTCCGCTATCACATAAAATACTGACTACTTTGCCGTTAACATAGCCCTGATGGATATTAAGCTTGCCTTTGGAATCTATTAACAGATTAGCTTCTTCGTTTGCTATCGGTATGGAGTGGCCGCATGTTAAAACGACATTTTCATGGAAGCGGTTACAAGTTGTGCATTTCTCGAGATGAAACACGTTGATGGTTTCAGCTGCATTAGCTGGATATTGACTCTCTACTAGTTCTTCGTCTGAGGAAGAGCTATCAAACATTGCCGCGTTGGCCTTTCTCGCCATCTGCTTTCCTTTACACGCATGACTCCAATGGCCATATGCTTTGCAAAGGTAGCATTTGGTTAAACGTTTGTAGTTCTTTCTCTCCCAGTCTTGCTTGTCTATACAATTTTGAAGGTATGTAAGATACCCTGGGTGTTTGTCACACATCTAACTTTCATTATGTTGATAGTTACAATATTTACAACGATAATTGGTACCAGCATTTTGCCTAAAAGGTTTTTGTCTGTTGTAAGTACGTGACTTTGATCTTTCGTATGTAGCAGCAGCTACGAATTCAGTGTCTTTCAGTACATTTGCAAAACAACCTTTATTTGCTGTAAAGTAGGCGGAACCGCGTTTTTTTATCTGTTGTACACTCTCACATTCACACTCTTGCAAAAATTTTGAAAATGATGGTGGTAAAGAAGAGATGATTTATCCCTTACTACCAAATCTTTCAATTTCCCAAAATTGTTATCAATTTTGGCTGCTGATACTTGCTAAATACATCCTGTACTACTGAAGTGTAGTCAGAGAACGTTTGTGTTGCCTTTGGTGATAACTTAGTAAACTGTTCTCTGTACCCTACTTCGTCTAATAGGAAATGGCTTTCATATAGTGGTAGTCTTTTCTTAATTCTTTGAAGATAGTCTCTATTACTTTTAGTGCTTCCCCAGATAAACTCCTCATATAGATGATGTTCCAGTCTGTAACTGGGACCTGATAATGCTCCATTATCGTTTCAAAGTTCTGGGTGAATGCTGAGATGCAGTCCCAAGTAGCAAAGTTTTTCACGATCCCTTAATATATTTTTAATTAGTTTTCTTTCTCCTTCATATATAGCTTTCTAGATTCTTTCTCGGCTGATGTTTCAATTTCTAGCTGTTTAATTTTTAACTGCATTTCTAGTTCTTCACATTTGCTCTGTGCACTGATTTAAGCTTTTCTCAGTTCAGCGCATCTGTTTCTGCCTGTTTACTCTTGGCCTCTAACTCTGTCTTTCTCAGTCCAGCCTCTAACTCTGCCTTTTTCAGTTCTCTTTCAGCAGCTCTGTCCTCCCTTTCTTTCGCTTTTTCCTGTAACTGGACATACTATGCATATTTGGCTTCACTCCACTTTGTTAACTCATCCCCAGTTAAATTTAATTTAAGCCCAGATTCAATGAAATCGTATAACACAGACATGTTGATTTTACAAAATTGTTACCCAGGTATTTATGCAAAAAAGTTATAATATATTACTAAACATAGTACATGTATAATATACAATGACAAAAGAATTTTACAGCTAAGTTCTGATCCCGCACACAAGTATATAGGAAAAAATACTTAAGTGACACTGGGATTTTGAATTCTGGAAGTCTGCTTGTTACTGCCCCAGAAAATGGATGTTTGATTTTCTGCAGCCCGGAAAATGACCTTAGTACTTTACAATTTCAGATGAAAAACCTGTTTACTTTTGGAGAAAGAAAATATTAGTATGTGTATGTTTTTGTGGTGTATGTATTGTCAGCTAAGTGTTTTAGGTGTGTATGCTGTCAAGTGTGTTTGTAAAGGCGTCTTGTCGTCAGTTTAGATCTCAAATTCAACTATGACTTCTTGGCCGATGCTTTCGTTCACTTCAGAGAATTTTTCAAAGCCATTCTATTTTAACATACACGTCACACGTTCAATTCACTGGCTTACAAATATACTTTGTTTACAGCCGGAATTCTTACGTTCACTAGTCTTTACACGTATTTTATTAAAACTTTCTATCTTAATGTCCAAAGTCGGACTATGCACTCAAGTTCAATCATAAGATTTTAATTTCCAAAGCCGGACGAGATTTCTCACGTTCAAACTCATAGTTATATCATTTCATATGGCTCAAAAGCCGGACGATGCACCTACGTTCAGCGCCTGTCAGGGTCTTGATTGTATGACCGATGGCTCGTATAAACTAACAGGCGTGAAAACAATCACTCACACAGAATGTGTGTACTAAAACACTGCGATATAACGCAATCAGTTTTAATCGCACTTCTCAAACAGCAATCATATCAGGCATCGCTCAAAGTCCGCGATAATGCCATTGCCAGAAATATACAATGCCATATATCAATTCATCAATACAATAGAATATCCACTCACTCAATCTGTACTCTACTCAACAAAGCATACAGGCTTTCTTCCGTCAAGTATCGACTCATACACAGCAACACTCTTTCAAGTCCGTCCAGTCTCGAGGTCCTAAGCTGTCTCCGCTACCAGCAGTGATTCCTCGTTGGCCCGGATTTTCCGGTCTCGTGGCTTCCGTGTATCACGCTGACCTCTGGCCATGCACTGCGTAGTAACTGTTAGTCCAGTTCACGGTCGTACCTGGTCGTTGCCGCCAGGCGGATGAAATGAAGACTCGGAGAATTCCCTCTCTAAAAAATACAAGGGTTTTTCTCGAACTCTAACTAAGAAACATTTCTTGCGCGCTTCACTTAATATACATGTATAGGCTAGGTATAGGAAAAAGGGTAGGTATAGGACGTGTACGAGCTTATATCGTGGGCAATAAATTTGAGATTTATAATTTTTAAATTTTAATTAAAATGTAATCACACAAATTTAACTTTGTTCCATTACTAACACTGGTTTGTATCAATGTCTCGTAAGAAAAAGCTTGTTGTGTGTGATGTATATAATGCTCTATTTTCATTGGGTTTTTCTTATGCACTCATCGTTAGTTAGTCTGGTAGTCCAAGGAATTCAAAAACGTTAATCTCAGTTGTGTTATTTTTCAAGTTATTCATTGGGGTGATGGTCGATTATTATATTCGTTGTCTAGAATAACGCCAGTAGGTTAGGAGGACAGATGCTTTATCTCCATTAGGTTGGAAAATCTGCCTAGCCAGCAGATAATCGACTGTTCTGTAATCAAAGAGAATGTTAGTGTTGTTTGGTATGAAACGTTGAAAGTCGGTTTGAAGATGTGGTAGCTGGTATTCATGAGCTCAATAAGCCAGACGTGGTTTTAAGAAATGCCGACTTCATAACAGACACTGGTGGTTGGTTGCAGACTTACCGTTATTCCATCCATCCATCATGTGCCATGCCAGTAAGCGTGGGCGGTCATGTTCTGCCATCTCTTTCGATCACCAGAGTCGTGGATCAGCTCCGTGTTTCTGTCTCGACCATGCCACAAGGCCAAGCCATCCAAGTAATTGCTTCTAGGTCTTCCCCTTGGTCTGTTCCCCTCGATCTTACCAGTTGTCACCAAATTCTCCAATCCATTTCTTCTCATAACATGCCCAAACAATTTTGACTGTCTACGTCTAATTTCTCTAATCAATTTACGATCTTCATTTGTTTCTTGAAGGACTTGTTCATTGGTCTTTCTGGCTGTCCATGGTATTCTTTGCATTTTCCTCAGAAACCACATCTCTACAGCCATCAGATGTTTTTCAGCCTGACTGCTCATTGTCCACGCTTCACATCCATATAAAAGTACAGGTTCAATGTAGCATCTCAACACTCTTTTTCTCGTTTCAATTGACATCTTTTTATTGGTCAATATGTTTTTCATCTTGCTAAAGGCTACTTTTGCCATGGCGATTCTTGTTCTAATCTCTTCAAGGCATCTCCCATCAGATGTTATTACTGTTCCGAGATAATTGTACCTGCTCACTTGTTGAAGAATATTCCCATTTACTTGTATATTACATTGTGGTATTTCGTCCTTCCTAGTGACGACCATAATCTGTGTCTTTTTACAATTTAATTCTAACCCTAGTTGTTCACTGTGTGTAACAATCGCATCTACTAAATTTTGCAGGTCCTGTTCATTGTCTGCAATCAAGACTGTATCATCTGCATATCTAATGTTATTGATGCATCGTCCCCCAATGTTGATTCCTTCCATATCTTCAATATTTCTGAAAATACTTTCACTGTACAGGGAAAACAGATCTGGAGACATTACACATCCCTGTCTCACACCCCTTTTAATAGGCTGATATTGGCTTACTTCATTATCAACTCTTATGGCAGCTTGTTGTTTCCAATATATGTTTTTTACAAGTCTAAGATCTTTTCCATCAATTTGTAGATCTTCAAGCATCCTTATCATGTTGACATGTCTCACTTTATCAAAAGCCTTTGTGTAGTCAATAAAGCAAAGGTGTAGATCTTTGTTTACTTCTATAGAACGTTCGATTATGTTTCTCAGTATATACACAGCATTTACTGTACCCTTGCCTTCCACAAACCCACATTGTTCGTCTCCTATTTCAGGTTGCATTTCCCTCCTAACTCTTTGCATGATAATTCTTAGCAAAATCTTCGTGATGTGACTCATTATACTAATTGTTCGTTATTGCGGACGTGAAATATTAAATTGAGCTAGTTGTAGACACCATAAGAAATGTTTCTTATCTAGAGTTCGAGACAAACTATGTATTTTTGAGAGAGGGAACAACGAAAGGTTAGTGTAACAGACATTGTGGCATGGAAAGTTGAAGATGGCAGCCATTGTAAATGTTTCCGTGATGATGAATACCTAGATGATATAGAAACTATGCGAGGTGGAATCACAGAGGACCTTACCATAAATGTTGTGAACCGTCATGCGTGTTTCATTGGAGCTCGTGTACAACGGAGGTTTGAAGCTCTTGGTGATGTGACATAAAAAAGTTGTGAAGACATCTACGAAAGACAGAGATATGTTTATGGTAGAAGGAAAGCAAGTCTGTAGAGAGATGCATGCGTAGTCTGTAGAAGGGATTCTTTAGCAAGGGTACGTTGGAATAGTAAGTTGAATATTTGGGTAGTGTAAAAGAGGGAAAGTGGTGGCGTTGCTAATTATGTAGTGTGAATGTCCTTTCAGATACAAGTTCAAGACACTCTTGACATACTTACAGAAGATACATAACAGGTCTCTAAGTGTCTGGTGTGGGGTGGTGTAATACAGGGTTATGTTAAGAAAAAAGATGACCGTTGGAAATAATATCATGTTGATGAAAACCTCTTTAATAGGGATACGTTGACTGTTCGTAGGGAGGACACATTTGGTGAAGATTGTGTGATGTGGAGAATTGGAGCTGGTGGTAGTAATATATTTATTTGCTTCATTAAGAGTGTACTTATTATATCAGTGATAATATGTCATGTGATTTCCTTGTTTCCTTGTGTGTCATAACAATGTAAAACGTAACAGTGTACCTTGTGAATGTAACCATTAATTCCTGTTAATATAATGACAAAAGGAAGCGTTTATGATGCTGGCTATGTTAAACGTTGGTGGTAAAGATCTGAAGTGTTTTTAAACACATGTGTCATTGATCTATGAGAGATGCTATTATGCGGATGTCGCATTTGGCTAACAAATGTTCATACTTTTTTATAAGTTAGGACGAGTTATTTATAAGTTTGGTTAAAATATTTCTTTACTTGACCAATATTTTTCCCATTTGGCTAATAAATGTTCCTAATTCTTGTCAGTTTGGTTGATATATTTCTGTATTTGTCCAACATTTCATTAGTTTGGGTGACGTATTTTCCTACTTATTTTTATTAGTTTGACCAAGGTATGTATAAGTTTGCTTGACATATTTCTTTACTTGGTCAATATTTTCTCAATTTTGTTAACTTTTTTCATACTTTGCCATACATAGTTCTTAGTTTGACCATCATTTATCTCAAATTGATAAACATTTTTCTTGCATTGCCATACATATTTCATAGTTTGTCTGTACTTTTTCTTAATTTAGCCAACCCCTTTCTTAGTTTGGGTGACACATTTCTTACTTTGGCCAACAAATTTTCCTACCTTTTGTAAGTTTGTTCCAGACATTTATAAGTTCTGTCAACATGTTGGTTGATTTGACTGACGTGGTTTCCTAATTTTTATTAGTTTGACCGAAATATGTCTAAGTTTGGTTGATATGTTTCTTTACTTTGTCAGTATGTTTCCCTTTTGGTTAGCAATTTTTCCTACTTTCCATAAGTTTGGACTAGATATTTGTAAGTTTGGATGCGATATTTCTTTACTTGGCTAATATTTTTTTCCCATTCGGCTAACAAATTTTCCTCCTTTTTTATATGTTTGGACGAGACATTTCCTATTTTGGTCAACATTTTCCCCATTTGGTTAACACAATTTTCTACCTTTCATAAGTTTGGACGAGCTATTTCTGTATTTGGCCGACATTTTTCGCATTTGGGTACCAAAGTTTCCTACTTTTCATAAATTTGGAGGAGCTATTTCTTTACTTGGTCAATATTTGTTTTTTTTTTTCACATTTGGTTAACAAAGTTTCCTACTTTTTATAAGTTTCGACGAGATATTTCGTTACTTGGTCAATCTTTTCCTTCTTTTTATAAGTTTGGTTGCGATATTTCTGTATTTGGCCGACCTTTTTCCCATTTGGGCTGACAAATTTTCCTACTTTTTTATAAGTTTAGTTGAAATATTTATAAGTTTGGTTGAAATTTGGCCAAAATTTTCACATTTAGTTAACAAAGTTTCCTACTTTTCGTAAGTTTGAACGATGTATTTCGTTACTTGGACAATATTTTTCCCATTTGGCTAACAAATTTTCCTATTTGGCCAAGATATTTTTCCATTTGGTTAACATATGTTCCTACATTTTATAAATTTGGGTGAGATATTTCTCTCTTTGAGCGATACTTTTCATACTTGCTTAAAAAAGTTTCATACTTTTCATAAGTTTGGTGGAGATATTTCGTTACTTGGTCAATATCTTTATTATTTTGGCTAACAAATTGTCTTACTTGGTCAAGTTTTTTCCCCTTTGGTTAAGAAATTTTCCTATTTTTTATAAGTTTGGGTGAGATATTTCTCTCTTTGGCCGATACTTTTTCACACTTGGTTAACAAAGTTTCCTATTTTCATAAGTTTGGCGGAGATATTTCGTTACTTGGTCAATTTTTTTCTCATTTGGCTAACAAATTTTCCTACTTTTCATAAGTTTGGACAAGATATTTCGTTACGTGGTCAATATTTTTTTCTATTTGACTAACAAAGTTTCCTACTTGGTTGATATTTTTCCCAATAGGTTACCAAATGTTCCTACTTTTTATAAGTTTGGACGAGATATTTCTATATTTGACCAATAATTTTAATACTTTGTACAACATATTTTCTTATTTGTCGGTTGAAGTGGTACATAGAAGGTGTACTTTTGTTTGGTTGTGAAGTGTGGCACTGAGCAGGCACACTGAAAAAACATATATTGGTGTTGGAAATGGGTTTCTGGAGAAAGATGTAAAGACACGTATGGACACATAGAGAGGTAATGAAAGTGTAGATGTCTAATTTGCTACGTGATAACGTCGCTAGTTATGACAGCGGACACGTGATATGTCATGTTACATGCATTGCCTAAGGTTGAGTCGGGACAGTTTGTTGTGTTCGTGTGTAATATTATACATCTGTTAACATGCACTAGCCACTCGTCGTTGTATGACCCGATAGCTGTTACGTACATATACGACTTCCCCGATTAGTATCGGTGATCACATCTTTGCACTTTGAGGATGAGAAAGGTTTAGTCGGACACTGTGGTGACTTGTTTATATGCGCGTATGCTGCTTTTGAAACCGGTTTATGTTGTATTGATGCCAGGGTGTACTTTGGTGTTACTCGATGACACTAGGACTACACGGATATAGAAATGAGAGTGAGCGAGAGAGATGAGTGACCATTTTAGCCTTCGGATGCAATGTTGACGATGTAGTGGAATTAATCCCGTACACGGTGATCATCATGGGTTAGCTTCCCTGGCTCGACAACAGATAGAACATCCTTTTTCTGTAGTATCCCTCTTAACTGCGTGTCTCTGATGTACCATTACACATGTTACCGGATGCGACGCCATCTTTGACCGGTTGAGTCATTAACCCCGTGTTCTGGTTGTACCCTTATGCATGTGATCGGAAGCAGGGCCATATTTGAATGGTTTTAGCCAGTGAGCCCGTGTCTCGGATGTACCATTACATATGTGATCGGCTGCGACGCCATCTTTGGTCAGCTGTAGCTATGACCCACGTGGTCTGGTTGTGTCCTTATGCATGTTACAGGAAGAACCGCTTCCTTGACCGGCTTTAGCCAGTGAGCACGTGGTCTGGTTGTAGCCATTTAACCACGTGTGCTCGGATGCGATGCCATCTTTTACCAGCTTTAATCAGTAAGCACGTGGTCTAGTTCTTTTCGTTATGCATCTGACAGGAAGCACTACTATCTATGAGTGGTTTTAGCCAGTGAGCACGTGGTCTGGTTGTATCTCTTAGACATGTGATCATGTCAGTGGTTTACACCATCACACAGCCCGATGACACAGCTTCAATTAACGACCACCAACCACTAGCAACCCATCACCATGTCACTTCAGCACTTTCGTCTACTATTTAAGTGGTCACTCAACCCCTTGACCACTACTTGACCACTAGTTGAATACCTCTTGATCATCACCATTTCACTATACGTACTTTCCTCTACAAGTCACTACTTTACCACTACCTGACCACAAGTTGACCACGTCATCTACCATTTTATCCACTACCGTTTCACCACACGTACTTTCCCTGCAATTTTAGTCGTTACAGGACCGCTTGACCACTACTTGACCACTAATTGACCACTTTATTACTCACGTTAACCATCACCATATCACTACACATACTTTTCTCGACAATGTAAGTATTCAACTCGACCACTTGACCATTAATTTACCACTGTTTGACCACCTCTTGACCACGTCATCGATCACTGTATCCACTACCGTTTCACTACACATATTTTCCCCGACAATTTAAGTTGTGTCTCGACCAATTGACCACTACTTGACCACTACTTCACAACTACTTGACCATCACTTGACCATCTCTTGATCATCACCATGTCACTACATGTACATTCTCGACAATTTAAGTGGTCACTCGACCATTTGACCACTACTTGACCACTATTTGACCATGTCATGGACCACTTTACCCACTACCATTTCACTACACATACTTTCCCCGACAATTTATGTGATCACTCGACCACTTGACCACTACTTGACCATTGCTTGACCACCACGTTATCACTCACTTTAAACAAGAGATGATAAGCCATATCAGCTACATCCGACGATCTTTACTTTTCAAGGTTTCATTTGTAACACGTGTAATGCTAGTGAATAAGCCACTACGACCATCTACATAGCACTAATAACCACCCCTTATCAACTAATTTCACTAAGCCATACCCACTATTGCTACTACCGCCACCGCAACTATTCCTTCTATTTCTACTAATGTACACAGCCAATGTGCTAACAGTTCAAAATATGTTAACACACCACTCGCCAACGTTTTTACAACCCGTTACTTAATGACTTTTCCGTATGCACCCCCTTCTGTTATGAAACGACCACCGTCACACCCGCCCGAGATTTTCCCACACTTCGCCGACCCCCAAAAAATGTATAACTTCCCGGTACTACCTTCCAGATTTTCCCACACTTCCCCGCCAAGAAAACAAACTTTATAACTTTGTCTATACATGATGTACTAAAAATTATTATATACCTTACTTGAATCGTTTGTTTGTTATTTTAAATGTTGTACATTACCCGTACCTACTCTGATGAGTCACTTGACCACACCTAATCTGATGAGTCACTAGAACACGCCTACATTTTTAAAGAAAAAAAAAACACCGAAGAGTTATCGCCCTGTGCGGATCACGAACGATAAATAGTTGATTTATATAAGATCCGCAGAAAACAATATCCTTTTGTACTTATACACTGCTTTGTTGGTGCCGATGTTTGAAATAGCTTGGCTTGCTTCCTTAACTTATCAATCTGGCTTTGCAGTTGCTCTTTCTTGGCTTTTGAGATGCAGGTTGCTGTCTCGCACCTCTGCATTGCGACCTTATATGGTGTCTTTGTGGTGATGGCGATCTTTAAGACGTCTCTGTGTCTTTGGAGGTACGGACAGCCAAAGTATCTTGCTCCGTGCTTGCCCAGGCAGTTGGCACACTTTCTTTTGCTGTTGGGTGCTCGTATGTCCGTGTCCAGCTTGGCCAGCGGACACTCCTTGAAGACGTGGTGATCGGCGCAGAACCGACAGATTTCCGTCTTACTGCGGCATGTTGCTCTGCTGTGGCCGGCCGTCTGACATCTTGAACATTGATTGACTCTTGGGATGAATCTCTCTGGCTGTTGTGTTTTCCTGTTGATTGATAACTGTGGTCGGCATTTCGCTGCCCTCCGACGTCACCACTGCCAAGGTTGTAGGTTGTAGGTGTCTTTCTCCTCCCTCTTCTTCTCAGTAGGTTTGGCTCTTGTCTGTGGTGGGCTGTCGATCTTCTCTCTCTCTCGTGGTAGTTTCAGAAATAGCTGTAGTTTCAGGTTCTATGATGCAGCTAGCAGGAATGCTCTCCACGTTTATCTCCTTCACGGTCTTGTCGCTTCCCACTCTTGCACATCTTGTTTCTTGTTGTTGGACTTGCAACGTGACATTTTCACACGCGTATCAGGCTTCTTGGCTGGTTAAGGCGACATGTCTTGTTTGCGCTGCTTCTGTTTCATGTACTGCCAAACTTCTTATAGCCCGTGCCGTGTGGCCTTGGTGATCATGTCTATCCACAGCCTTTTGTTTCTTCTTCTTCTTCTTCTTCTTCTTCTTCTTCTTCTTCTTCTTCTTCTTCTTCTTCTTCTTCTTCTTCTTCTTCTTCTTCTTCTTCTGCTATCATCCGGAGTGTTTTTCAGACGTAACTGTGACGTGTCTGGTTAGGTACCCTTGGGCCAAAACCCTCAGACTAATACATCCGACTTTAGCGTGCGTGTTTTTTTTCCAACTATGTGGGTTTTATGTGGGTGGGGGATGTGTGAAAGTGGGGGATGTGTGGCTGGATGTTAGTTCTGTGTGTGGGTAGGTGCGTGATGTGTGGGTTGGCGGGGATATATGTGTGTGTAGGTGGGGATGTGTGGTTGGGGATGTGTGTTTGATTGGGTGGTTTGGGGTCTGTGCGTATATGGTGGCGGATATGTGGGTGGGTGTGTGTTGATGGGTTATTGGATGGGTGGAAGTTGTGTGTGTAGGTGGATGATGTGTGGGTGGGTGATGGGTAGGCGGACGCATGTATGTGTGCATGGGTGTATGTGTGGGTGGGTTGGGGATGTGTTTGGGGGATGTGTGGTGGATGAGAGATGTATGTGTGTGTGGTTGGGATAAGTGTAGGTGGGGATGTGTGTGACTGTGGGATGTGTGGGTTGGGAGTGGGTGGATGGGTGGGGGAATGTATGTGTGCCTGGGTGTGTGTGTGGTTGGTTGGGGGTGGGTGGGTGGATGTAGGGAGGATGATGTGTGATAGAAAGAGAAAGAGAGAGAGAAGGAGAGATGAGGGTGAGAGAGGGAGAATTGATAAGTGAAAGGTGAGGTGTAAAGAATAAAGAATTGATAGATAAAGATTGTCCGTCTTCCGGTCGTAGAGATAACCACTAATGTGTGATTACCCTTTGTTTTATCTACCAACCTCACAAGTATACAGGTATGCAGGTCACGAATACAAAACTGTCTTAACTGACACTAGTATAGGCACTCAAAAGAATAAGCTAACAGTGAATCAAGTTTATTTGCTTCTCAAATGAAATTACAAAGTATCATGCTTCTCAAAAGAAATTACAAAGTATCGTGCGAAAACAATTCAAATTATTATGGGGGAAATGCTGTCAGATAACTAGCACCAAGAGAATACCATCAAACAAATATAAACACTAAGGAAATGTAATTAAGCTAGTAACTAGTCAAACATCAGTCAGGGGTATGTAACAAGAAAGTACGCAAATCTAATAAGGAGGCGTACAAATTTACTAAGGAAGCACACTCAAACTACCACCGTGAAATAAACGCCCTCTAGTTTTTACCCAGGCAATCGTTCAAGCGACAACCTTAAAATTAAACAAAAAGACACCCTTGACCATGCGAACAGCATCATCGGGTGTCATCAACCTACTGCTCACCCCCGTCTTAAGCTACGTGTATTGACATCGGGTCAGTGATATTCCACCACAGCCTGAGCTGTCGTACACAATCAACATGTGTTCCCCGTTGCCAGCATCAACCCATAAATCCCCAAACATGTCACCATGTGTAATAATCATGTGATATTAATACCATACCCACGCCGACACTGATAGTCCTCCCACAGCGGACAAACACATATAAATCAGCATTGGGACAACCCTAAACATCAACTCCTGATCCGCTTGCCCACACCGGCCAGGTTTCCCTGCACCAGACACATAACACAACCGCCGATAACTGGACGCCACATTTTAACATCTATATTAGGTAACCCCCAACAACAACATTTCTGTCCCCGAGGCTGACAACACAATACACCAGTGATATGTACTAGCGCCATGTCTCTTTATCATTGGCGACCATCGTCGTCCTTAATAGCATGTATTAACATTATATATATATATATATATATATATATATATATATATATATATATATATATATATATATATATATATATATATTCTCGACAACCTAAATCCCCCCTGTCTTTAGTCACAAAACAATCAGCACATCATAAACATAGCAATTGATCAATAACCTGCATCCCCTAGTGACTCCTACTCCCCTAATGCGTCGTCTATATGTAACCTAAGCCATGAACCCCTACACCTCATCATCACTGCGTATATCATAGCCTTTATCAATAACAACATAAATCTACATCATTAACAATATCATTGCAGCTTGGTGCCCCAACAGTAATTATAAGGAAACAAGATGGGACCAGATACTGCCCACAAATCACATATATGAAATGTCCATTTACACTAAAACTCCTACAATCATTATAATCTTTTGCAGTAAATAAGTTCACTCACGATTGACCAACATTACGGACCGTCAACATTGACCACACAAACCCACACAATTATTAACACAAACCCATGTTGACAACATAGATTCATATCACGCCTAACAACATACTAATCATGTTAATTGATCAACGTGCATCTTCATCCATCCCCGCAGTATAGTTTATCGTCTTTATTAGCCAATCTTCTTCAATATTCAGCTCTTGAAGTATGGACACGCATTCCCTTTTCTTTACCCAAGATATGCTCACAACCCGCCCGTAACGTTTATATGCAAAGGCATTCCTGTCCCCTTCAGCTCACTTAGTGCGCGTCCAAGCCTCCAGTTGTATCTAACCACCGCCGTCTATTCCCCAACTCGTCTTATAATATTAAAGCCATTTAAGCAATTTATCCTCGATTCTCCGTGAATGTCCGAACCCGCGACTTTTAGGTTGTACAGCTAACTCGATGTAAATGCTATTCCCCCGGCCGCAGTCTGACCTCGCTTCGCCTCTGTCTAATCGAACAAAAGACACACATTCCTTCTTGTGCCAACCCCGTCTCCAGTCGACGACTCTAACCTGGCCTTATTGTCCGGTTGACCTAGTGGCCGCGAGTGCATTCCTACCTTCTTCTGCCTGTCTGCTGTCGTGTGTACATTTATATGAGAAATAAATCGGGGACTTTTGAGGCCACTAATACCATACTCAAATAATCACCCCTGGTATGGTTTCGGCGCTCATCTTTCTACTTCGTAATTAGCCACACTGCGAGTTTTGGTTGATTAGTTACGTATTCTTTACTTCTTTATAGAACGTCGCAGTCAACCCCGCCATCGGCCAATTGTAGTTTGTCAATGCTCCCTAAACTAATGTACCTGATTATAGTCTAAATTATACTAATTAGGTCTAAGTCTTACGCCAACTTACGTTAAAGTCCTGTCCAGTGGATACTTGCTCGTCTGCCTACGGGTGCTTTGGTTTCTCATCTGCCTACGGGTGCTTCGGTTTGATCACCACGCCCGTCTTAGAGTGATTTCGCCACTTTCCATTAAAGTCAGACTCCTTCCAATTTTGTTTGACTTAGTTTTCTGGTTGATCCCATCAAACGTGTGTCATCTTAGCCCACCTTAGTCTTGTATGACTTTCGCTAGTGATTTAAATTGACAGTGGTTCCCTCGGAGCAACCAATACTCTATTTTGGGCGGCTCTTTTTCCAACACTTAAGTCCGTGTTTTCTCTGGTCCTTAGGTATATCTGCCCGACCAGAGTTCCTACAGCCTTCTTGGTCTTAACAGCTCCCGAGTATGTACACTCAGCCGTTCCAAACCTGCTTATCCCCAACGGCCTCCTGTACCGCGTATATATATATATGCCGCTTAATTTGGCGCCTTTCTGGAATCACGTGAAGTTGCTCTCCCTTGTCGTGAGGGACTACCCAATCAGCTTTTTGCTATTCCGCATAATTAATTCACCTTAATTCTCTTTATTCTAGATCCTTTGACACCACTAGGTTATAGCTTGAGGTTAAAGACCTTATCTTCACGCCGTTGCCTGTTTTAGGTCATGGGGGGCGTGTCCGTCCCCATATATCTACCTCATCCGTTATATTTCTTTCCCATCTGACAGTTCCCGACAAAGCCTATGCTACGTGTGGCTTCATGTTACTTGAATTTCTCATTTCACTAACAGAGAGAGGTAATCTGGCGGTTACCGGGCCGTGTCCCAGTGCCCGGCCACTCACTATTTTTGAAACTATATATTGATCGGTGAACTTTCTGTTTCAAAATTATTCCAGTCAATGTCCTCCGGTAAACTAGGGCTGTTTGTGAAAGCCATTCCCCCTACCGTCTCAGATGGTTGGGGTATGTGTCTCATAACATCGTACTATGCATTTACAACCAATTTGACAATTGTCAAATGAATGTTTACAACATTCATTTGACAATGTTTTTTTTTTCTCACTGTGTATGTATTATGCTTTATTGATGAACGAAAGATGAGTGATTGGAAGGGCCGAATGTAAGGCGGGCCTGCGTGCCCAATTTGTTACCCTTTGAAAATAAAGTATGTTCGTTCGTTCATTCGTTCGTTACCATGTTAGCATTCCTATGGGACTCTCACTTTTGTGGTGCTGTCCACATCCCAGCTGGTCAAGTTAGATCGGTCGAAGACATCACGTTCAGCCTTCAAGAGAAGGCAGGGGCAGTCCATGGGCATTTTCCTCCATTCAAGGAGGCTTTAGTAATTGCAGAGCCGTCACATAGAGCTCTGGTGCTGGGCTCACACAAGGAATCACCACGTCCTGCACATGGCTGCTTGGATTCCTCACTTCCGTTTATTGGACATTTCGTTCGCCACTGGCCATTCCCCGCACAGATCAGGATCGGTCAGTCTGCAGACGAATTCCACTCAGCGAGCATTCAATTCGGACGTGTACCGACACTGTACCGGAGAGACCATATTGTCAGAGCTGTTCCGACCGGAAGACAAGATAGTCAGAGCTGTTCCGACCGGAGAGCAAGATAGTCAGGGCATGAGGGACATTTCACTCGGACATTTTTGCGTTGTGCCAGGTTTTATTTGTCACCGCAAATCGGACACATCCGACTTTGGCGATCGTTTTTTAGTCAGGTTAGCCTTCCTGAAGATCTTGAGCAACATTCTGTTGAGGTGCCGTCCACATATCAGCTGGTCAAGTTAGAACGGCCAAAGACATCGCGGTCAACCCTCAAGGGAAGGCAGGGGCAGACCATGGACATTCTCCGCTACCCAAGATTCTATGTAGCACGTCAACATTCTTTTTCTCGTTGAAATTGACATCGTTTAATTGTTCAGTATGTTTTCCAGCATGCAATAGGCTACCTTTGCTCTAGAGATTCTTGTTATAATCTCTTCAAAGCACCTCCCATCAGATGTTATGACTTCGCAACTTTTGGTTTTTCTAGAGACTGCAGCTTCCATCAACGATGGACTGTATTTCTAATGGCGGACGGTTGTGTTGGAATTCTGGCAGATGCCCTATACACCTATGCCTGTGCATGTTTTAGGTTGTTTCGAGACTGCCGTCTGTTTCAGTTTCCACACGGGGGCAGTTAGGAGCATCTTCTGTGGTTTTCGCTGCCACAAACTGACATTATAGGATAACCAGTTGTCGTCAAACTTGAAAAGCGACTAACGACTAAGATTAAGAACAAAGATATATATATCTTAATTTGTAATATCGTCTTCTATTGTCTGGTCTAGAGCAGTGCCATAGTTGTGGGTTCAGGTGGATGATACACCTGCCTGAAGATGACACCTTTTTACGGGTATGGAGTTGGCTGTGTATCGAAATAGCCTTGTTCTTGCAGAGGCGGGAGCTGCCGTTATCTGAGGGCGAGAGGTTCGAATCTCGATATCATAACTATTTCACGTCTCATGATCTGTGCAAGACGTTGCGATGAAACCTGGTTTGACTTTCTAGCTAATTTTATGTTTAGTAATTTGCCCTTGCTTTCTAAACGAGAAGTCAACCTTTAATTCCAACTGATCGGTTTGGGGAATGAACCCACTACCTCACCATAATCGCAATGGAAGTTTAAGAACAATCGCTCTTGTCTCTTCGGCGACGCTCACGTCTTTGGTAACTAGAGCTTTACAGCTCTAATTTACAGCTAAAAATTGTGTCTAAAGTGTCCTTCTGTTCTTCTTTCTTCTATGTCCGTGAAGGAAATATACTTGTGACTGTGTTGTGACCTTGCTTTCACTTAATACTTAGATCCCAGCAAACTATACAGGGTGGGCGGCTAATCCCCACAAACCCGACGAGGATATGAGTGCTGTCGTTATTACCAAAGATGGCTGGCGGGAATATGACGTGACCTCCGAAGCTTACTTTGTGTGTCAAATGAGTCTTGGTAAGTGTCATAGGCATATCTGATACTTATAGTGTTATAAAACATATGTCTACAGGGAGATGATACACGATGACAGGTGGCGACACCTTTCTGTTATGTAATGTTGGCATGTGAGTGTGAAACATTTGGACAAGTCACTCTTGTGTATTGCTGATACTTGAGTGTGAAACCTTTGGACAACTTCCCCATGTGTATCATTGACAGCTGAGTATGAAACCGTTGGACAACTTTCTTTTGTGTATTGCTAATAGTTGAGTAAAAAACATTTGGAATACTTTCTCTTGTGGAATATTAGCAGTTGAATGTGAAAGCTTTGGACAACTTTGTCCTGTGCATTGCTGATAGTTGAATGTGAAACCTGTAGTCTCGGGGTGGCCAACCTTTTCATAAATAATATTTCCTGCCGGGCCACGCACATATTGTTTTTTTTTCCCTAACTTTATGAAGGGAAAATCCCAACTGCACCTCCCCTTGGTAGAGGATGGAAACACACCACGGTGTGGCTAACACAGCTCTAGGGACCGAGTATCCACCGGAATAAGTGGACAACTCTGCAGCTGAGCAGAGCAGAGCACTCACTTGTCCTTACAGTCGGAAATTGCAGTAACGCCTGGTCACACACTAAAGTTTGATAGTCTATCCCCTGACCAGACACTAAAGTTTGATATCCCAACCCTTGGCCAATCACTAAAGTTTGATATCCTAACCCCTGGCCACACACTAAAGTTTGATATCCTAACCCCTGGCCACGCGTTGAAGTTTTATATCCTAACCTCTGTCCACGTCCTGAAGTTTGATATCATAAGCCCTGGCCACGCACTAATGTTTGATATTCTAACCCCTGGACACGCCCTAAAGTTAGATATCATAACCTCTGGCCATGTACTGAAGATTGATATTCTAACCTCTGGTCACACCCTGAAGTGTGATATCTTAACGCCTCGTCACGCCCTAAAGTATGATATCCTAACCCCTGGTAGCACACTAAAGTTTGTTATCCTAACCCCTGATCACACACTAAAGTTTGATAGCCTAACCCCTGACCAGACACTAAAGTTTGATATCCTAACCCCTGGCCACGCATTTAAGTTTGATATCCAAACCCCTGGCCACTCCCTGACGTCTGATATCCTAACCCCTGGCCACGTCTAAAGTTTGATATCCTAACCCCTGGCAATGCCCTGAAGTTTTAAATCCTAACCTCTGTCCACGCCCTGAAGTTTAATATCATAAGCCCTGGCCACTCACTTATGTTTGATATCCTACCGCTAGCCTACGGGACACCCTTGGGCAAGGTGGAGTACCCGTTTAGCCCCCCCCCCCCCCAACAGGGTAACGTGAGGTCATGGGAGCAGGTGGTGGATTGGACTTGGATTGGATTTGGGAGCAGCCGACAGATAGTTGTTGGTTATGGTTTCAAGTCAGTGACGGTGGGCAGAGGATCTCTCAGTAGAGACAATGGCTACGGTCATCCGATCAGTATGGTCACTGCCAGGAAGGAAGAATGGTAGACTTATCTCCTTAATGATTCCCGGGCAGAGGAGGCTCGTCAGCCTTGGTTGGTATCTCTTCTAAGAGAGGGAACTCTAAATCTCAACCTCCGCTGCCTTGCGGGTATACCCATATGGGAAAGGCTTCGGGAGTAAACCCTGAGGACAAATCCGGAGATGGAGTCCCTAAGGCATTTCCCTGTTTTAAACAAATTTGTTCGGGGAACTCCTGCGACGGCACTGTGGCCCAAATTGGGAAATTTGACAATGTTTTTTTTTTCTCACTGTGTATGTATTATGCTTTATTGATGAACGAAAGATGAGTGATTGGAAGGGCCGAATGTAAGGCGGGCCTGCGTGCCCAATTTGTTACCCTTTGAAAATAAAGTATGTTCGTTCGTTCATTCTTTTCGTTACCATGTTAGCATTCCTATGGGACTCTCACTTTTGTGGTGCTGTCCACATCCCAGCTGGTCAAGTTAGATCGGTCGAAGACATCACGTTCAGCCTTCAAGAGAAGGCAGGGGCAGTCCATGGCGATTTCCTCCATTCAAGGAGGCTTTAGTAATTGCAGAGCGTCACATAGAGCTCTGGTGCTGGGCTCACACAAGGAATCACCACGTCCTGCACATGGCTGCTTGGATTCCTCACTTCCGTTATTGGACATTTCGTTCGCCACTGGCCATTCCCGCACAGATCAGGATCGGTCAGTCCTGCAGGACGAATTCCACTCAGCGAGCATTCAATTCGGACGTGTACCGACACTGTACCGGAGAGACCATATTGTCAGAGCTGTTTCCGACCGGAAGACAAGATAGTCAGAGCTGTTCCGACCGGAGAGCAAGATAGTCAGGGCATGAGGGACATTTCACTCGGACTTTTTTTGCGTTGTGCCGGGTTTTATTTGTCACCGCAAATCGGACACATCCGACTTTGGCGATCTTTTTTTAGTCAGGTTAGCCTTCCTGAAGATCTTGAGCAACATTCTGTTGAGGTGCCGTCCACATATCAGCTGGTCAAGTTAGAACGGCCAAAGACATCGCGGTCAACCCTCAAGGGAAGGCAGGGGCAGACCATGGACATTCTCCGCTACCCAGATTCTATGTAGCACGTCAACATTCTTTTTCTCGTTGAAATTGACATCGTTTAATTGTTCAGTATGTTTTCCAGCAATGCAATAGGCTACCTTTGCTCTAGAGATTCTTGTTATAATCTCTTCAAGCACATCCATCAGATGTTATGACTTCGCAACTTTTGGTTTTTCTAGAGACTGCAGCTTCCATCAACGATGGACTGTATTTCTAATGGCGGACTGTTGTGTTGGAATTCTGGCAGATGCCCTATACACCTATGCCTGCTGCATGTATTTAGGTTGTTTCGAGACTGCCGTCTGTTTCAGTTTCCACACGGGGGCAGTTAGGAGCATCTTCTGTGGTTGTTCGCTGCCACAAACTGACATTATAGGATAACCAGTTGTCGTCAAACTTGAAAAGCGACTAACGACTAAGATTAAGAACAAAGATATATATATCTTAATTGTAATATCGTCTTCTATTGTCTGGTCTAGAGCAGTGCCATAGTTGTGGGTTCAGGTGGATGATACACCTGCCTGAAGATGACACCCTTTTACGGGTATGGAGTTGGCTGTGTATCGAAATAGCTCTGTTCTTGCAGAGGCGGGAGCTGCCGTTATCTGAGGGCGAGAGGTTCGAATCTCGATATCATAACTATTTCACGTCTCATGATCTGTGCAAGACGTTGCGATGAAACCTGGTTTGACTTTCTAGCTAATTTTATGTTAGTAATTTGCCTTGCTTTCTAAACGATAAGTCCAACCTTTAATTCAACTGATCGGTTTGGGGAATGAACCCACTACCTCACCATAATCGCAATGGAAGTTAAGAACAATCGCTCTTGTCTCTTCGGCGACGCTCACGTCTTGGTAACTAGAGCTTTACAGCTACTAATTTACAGCTAAAATTGTGTCTAAAGTGTCCTTCTGTTCTTCTTTCTTCTATGTCCGTGAAGGAAATATACTTGTGACTGTGGTTGTGACCTTGCTTTCACTTAATACTTAGATCCCAGCAAACTAATACAGGGTGGGCGGGCTAATCCCCACAAACCCGACGAGGATATGAGTGCTGTCGTTATTACCAAAGATGGCTGGCGGGAATATGACGTGCCCTCCGAAGCTTTACTTTGGTGTGTCAAATGAGTCTGGTAAGTGTCATAGGCATATCTGATACTTATAGTGTTATAAAACATATGTCTACAGGGAGATGATACACGATGACAGTGGCGACACCTTTCTGTTAGTAATGTTGGCATGTGAGTGTGAAACATTGGACAAGTCACTCTTGTGTATTGCTGATACTTAGGTGTGAAACCTTGGACAACTCCCATGTGTATCATTGACAGCTGAGTATGAAACGTTGGACAACTTCTTTTGTTGTATTGCTAATAGTTGAGTAAAAAACATTTGGAATACTTTCTCTTGTGGAATATTAGCAGTTGAATGTAAAAGCTTTGGACAACTTTGTCCTGTGCATTGCTGATAGTTGAATGTGAAACCTGTAGTCTGGGGGTGGCCAACCTTTTCATAAATAATATTTCCTGCCGGGCCACGCACATATTTTTTTTTTTTCCCCTAACTTTATGAAGGGAAAATCCCAACTGCACCTCCCCTTGGTAGAGGATGGAAACACACCACGGTGTGGCTAACACAGCTCTAGGGACCGAGTATCCACCGGAATAAGTGGACAACTCTGCAGCTGAGCAGAGCAGAGCACTCACTTGTCCTTACAGTGGGAAATTGCAGTAACGCCTGGTCACACACAAAAGTTTGATAGTCTATCCCCTGACCAGACACTAAAGTTTGATATCCCAACCCTTGGCCAATCACTAAAGTTTGATATCCTAACCCCTGGCCACACACTAAAGTTTGATATCCTAACCCCTGGCCACGCGTTGAAGTTTTATATCCTAACCTCTGTCCACGTCCTGAAGTTTGATATCATAAGCCCTGCCACGCACTAATGTTTGATATTCTAACCCCTGGACACGCCCTAAAGTTAGATATCATAACCTCTGGCCATGTACTGAAGATTGATATTCTAACCTCTGGTCACACCCTGATAGTGTGATATCTTAACGCCTCGTCACGCCCTAAAGTATGATATCCTAACCCCTGGTAGCACACTAAAGTTTGTTATCCTAACCCCTGATCACACACTAAAGTTTGATAGCCTAACCCCTGACCAGACACTAAAAGTTGATATCTCTAACCCCTGGCCACGCATTTAAGTTTGATATCCAAACCCCTGGCCACTCCCTGACGTCTGATATCCTAACCCCTGGCCACGTCTAAAGTTTGATATCCTAACCCCTGGCAATGCCCTGAAGTTTTTAAATCCTAACCTCTGTCCACGCCCTGAAGTTTAATATCATAAGCCCTGGCCACTCACTTATGTTTGATATCCTACCGCTAGCCTACGGGACACCCTTGGGGCAAGGTGGAGTACCCGTGTTAGCCCCCCCCCCCCCCCAACAGGGTAACGTGAGGTCATGGGAGCAGGTGGTGGATTGGACTTGGAATTGGATTTGGGAGCAGCCGACAGATAGTTGTTGGTTATGGTTTCAAGTCAGTGACGGTGGGCAGAGGATCTCTCAGTAGAGACAATGGCTACGGTCATCCGATCAGTATGGTCACTGCCAGGAAGGAAGAATGGTAGACTTATCTCCTTAATGATTCCCGGCAGAGGAGGCTCGTCAGCCTTGGTTGGTATCTCTTCTAAGAGAGGGAAACTCTAAATCTCAAACCTCCGCTGCCTTGCGGGTATACCCATATGGGAAAGGCTTCGGGAGTAAACCCTGAGGACAAATCCGGAGATGGAGTCCCTAAGGCAGTTCCATGTTGTAAACAATATAGTTCTGGCAACTCCTGCGACGGCACTGATGCCAAGTTGCATTGGCTACTGCCTTTCCCTTGGTCAACATCGGCGACGTGGAGAGGGGGAACCTGCTACTGGGCAACAGCTGCTTCTCCGATTTCCATTGCCCAGGCTTGTGCCCTGAAGCGGTCAGATCAGCACCGCGTAAAGCGGTGACACAACACGGGAAGCAGCATTTGCCGGTTATAAGTCTTAATGCTCGATTGGGTAGAGCAAGGCGCCAGGGGCTACTTCCGACGGTGGGAGAGATCATCTTATCTCACTAGACAGCTACCGCACGCCTAAGCTGGGCAGCCCCCAGTCAATAAGGTGTTGTCACGCCACGGTTCATCTGCTTCTGAGGGTGTGTGGAGCTTAGGGGAAAATCCTTACACATGGACCGCAATCTATACACCTAGCAACAAGAAAAAAATCAAAACAACCAGCCCTAAGGCTGGGAACATGGAACGTAAGAACCATGACCCCTGGCATCTCAGACGATCTAAACGAGATTGTGGATGCCCGCAAAACTGCAGTGATAAACAACGAACTACTAAGACTGGGGATAGACATTGTCGCCCTGCAAGAGACTAGACTCCAAGAGTCTGGAAGCATCAAGGAGAGGGACTTCACTTTCTACTGGCATGGCAAGCCGTGCGGAGAGACCAGGGAGCATAGAGTTGGCTTCGCTATCAGAAACAAGCTGCTCAATTCCATCATACCACCAAGTGATGGCACTGAAAGAATATTGAAGCTCCAACTCCAGACAGAGGCAGGCCCAGTTAGTATTATAAGCGTTTACGCCCCAACACTAACTGCAGCATCAGAATCTAAAGACAAGTTCTATGACGACCTTAGCAAAGAAGTCAGTGAAACACCAGAGACACGACATCTTTTTATCCTTGGGGATTTCAATGCCAGGGTTGGCTCCAACCACGAATCTTGGCCTTCATGTCTAGGACAGTTTGGCGTTGGGAAGATCAATGACAATGGAAAACGTCTCTTGGAATTCTGCAGTCACCATAATCTGTGCGTGACCAACACCTTCTTTGACACGAAACCTCAACACAAGGTGTCATGGAGGCACCCCAGATCAAAGAACTGGCACCAACTCGACCTGGTGTTCACTAAACGCAGCAACCTCCGCAATGTACGGCTGACTCGCAGCTATCATAGTGCTGACTGCGACACCGACCATTCACTCGTCTCCAGCAAGGTGAAGATAAAGCCCAAGAGAATCTACAGAAGCCGAACAGAAGGAAGACCACGCATTGACACCAGTGGCACCCAAAATAAAGAGAAGGTCAACAAATTCATGCAGGCTCTAGCGGATACTCTGCCTGGCCCCACAGACGGAAATTTCACCGAGAGATGGAGTCATTTTCGCGACACCATCTACAATACAGCACTATCAACATTTGGCAAGAAGCAAACTAAGTCAACCGACTGGTTTGAAGCACACTCCGAAGAGATGCTCCCAGTCCTGGAGATAAAGAGGCATGCATTCTCAATGTATAAAACATCACCTTCAGAGAAAACACTGCAGGCATTGCGAACGGCCAGAAATAGAGTACAACAGATGGCAAGAAGATGTGCGAACAGGTACTGGCTACAGCTCTCTGCTCAAATTCAAACTTGTGCAGACACTGGAAATATAAGAGGAATGTATGAGGGCATCAAGCAAGCTGTCGGTCCATCAAAAAATAAGATGACCCCTTTACGATCAACTGAGGGGGTAATCATAAAAGATCGAGCGAAACAAATGGATCGCTGGGTAGAACACTACTCAGAGGTATACTCAGTGGATAACACTGTCAGCGAAGAAGCTCTGGAAGCCATCGATCAAAAGTCCGCCATGCATGACTTGGATAACGAACCTTGCCTCACAGAAATCAGCGAAGCACTAGACTCTCTCAAATCCGGCAAGGCACCTGGAAAAGATAGTATTCCACCTGAAATTTTAAAATGTAGCAAAGAAACAATCATCCCAGAACTGTATGCAATACTACAGCTCTGCTGGAGAGAAAAAATCAATACCACAAGATATGAAAGATGCAAACATCGTTACCCTTTATAAAAACAAAGGCGACAGAAGCGACTGCAACAACTATCGCAGCATTTCCCTTCTCAGCATTACAGGCAAGATTTTTGCCAGAGTAATCCTTAAAAGATTACACATTCTTGCTGAAAGAATCTACCCCGAATCGCAGTGCGGATTTAGACCCAACAGGTCCACCATCGATATGATTTTCTCACTCCGGCAGCTCCAAGAGAAGTGCAGAGAACAGAGGAAGCCATTATATATTGCCTTCATCGACCTCACAAAGGCATTTGACCTCGTGAGCAGAAGCGGCCTTTTTAAGGTCCTTGAAAAGGTTGGATGTCCACCCACCCTTCTTAGTCTCGTGAAATCATTCCACGAAAACATGCAGGGGACCATTTTATTTGACGGCTCAACATCCCAGTCATTCAGAATCAGCAGCGGAGTAAAGCAGGGCTGCGTGCTTGCTCCTACACTCTTTGGTATCTTCTTCGCTGTTCTCTTAAGGCAAGCATTTGGGACTGCCACTGAAGGCATATACCTCCACACAAGATCTGATGGCAAACTTTTTAACCCATCAAGACTCAAGGCAAAGACCAAAATAAGATCAAGATGCGTAAGAGAACTACTTTTTGCAGATGATGCAGCACTGACTACTCATACAGCAGAAGATCTCCAAAGGCTCATAGATCGTTTTGCAGCCGCCTGCAAAGACTTTGGGCTCACCATTAGTCTAAATAAAACACATGTGATGGAACAAGATGCTGATGCGCCTCAGTCAATCAAAATCTCTAATTACGAATTGAAGGCCGTCCACGATTTTGTGTATTTGGGGTCGACAATATCAGATAATCTTTCATTAGAGACAGAAATCGACAGACGCATTGGAAAGGCAGCCACAACATTTTCCAGGCTAGCTAAAAGAGTTTGGGAGAATAATAGACTAACAGAGCGTACCAAAGCTCAAGTATATAAAGCTTGTGTTGATAGCACACTACTCTACGGGTCTGAATCCTGGACCCTGTACTCAAGACAGGAAAGAAAGTTGAATTCCTTCCACATGAGATGTCTGAGACGTATCCTGGACATAACATGGAAAGACCACATTACAAACAAACAGGTGCTTGAAAGAGCAGATATTTACACAGTGCACACCCTCCTCAAGCAGAGACGCCTCCGGTGGCTGGGCCACGTATCTCGAATGGAGGATGAACGTATTCCCAAAGATCTCCTTTACGGAGAACTAGCCACAGGAAAGAGGCCAACCGGAAGACCCCAAATGCGATATATGGATGTGTGTAAATAAGATATGAAAACCATTGGAATAGATCCAGACACGTGGGAGAGAGTTGCAACAGACAGATGCTCCTGGAGAAGAGATGTACGAAACGGACTGGTGCTCTTTGAGCGCAATCAGATCCAAAAAACTGAGGAGAGACGGCACAGGCTCAAAGAGCAGTCACTTACTGCGGGACTTGCCTCGTCTTACAGATGCGGAAACTGTGACAGGGATTGTCACTCTCGCATTGGACTATACAGTCACAAGCGGTGCTGCCAGGCACCTCCCAAGCAGCACAACTCTATAGTCCTTCAGGACTGAAAGAGGCCTACTACTACTACTACTACACCACGGAGGAGCAAATGGATCACCATAGTCTGGTAAGAATGAGGCAGCGAGGTGTGACGAGGGGATCTGGCCGACGATCGACGCTCAGAGGAAAGTTGAGACGGACGTATAATCAGATTGCTACTGGAACTATTAGTGTTGGAACTCTTCGCTGGCTGCTGAGGATGTGGACGGAGCGCTTATGGCAATGTCCCGAATGCTGTGATGTCGGTTCCTAAATCAATCAATCAATCAATCAATCAATCAATCTTAACCCCTGACCACGAATACCTGAAGTTTGATATCCTAACCCCTAGCCAAGCAATGAAGTTCACCATCATCATCTTCCACTTATTCCGTCAAGCTTCGTGGGAAGGATTAACTGGATCTCTAGCACCTGAAGGTGATACTGTATAGTGTCATTCCGTGTGATTGTACAATGTTGTTGATGTTGGCAATGCATTTTCTTTTTGGCGGTTTTGCTCTAATAGCAGATCTTCTTTTGTGTAGGGACAGCTTTGGTAGTTGATGGTGTTACATTCCAACGAAATCCCAAACCATTTAATCTTCTTTCCTTTACTATATGTGACAAAAAATATGGATCCCACTGTCTGCCTGATAACATATTTGATTCGGTCTCGGACTGTTAAGCTGGCAGCTCTCCTCAAGCTTGTCATCTCACAGGTGTTGATATTCCGTAATCGTGATTCGGATAATGTCCAAGTTTGAAATTGGTAGCAGAGATTTGGTGTGAATATGCTATTTATTATCTGTCGTTTGGTGGACAGGTTTATCTACCGAAAATAGTTTCATATAATTAGATTGTGTGTCAGTCTTTTAGTAGCTTCAGTATACTCAAACCACGGTTTAAATCTACCAGATGCATGCTGAGTTTGGAACATATCATCGTTTGTTTAGTCTGTCAGTGGCTTGAATTAGGGGCATTCCACGGTTTTTATTTTGTTTAGTTTTATTAGATTACTTAAAAAGACAAACTGAAACATTGTGACATTTGTCGACATATTGCATGAGCTCAGTATAGACAGGAAAGACCACGGGGTAGAGAAAACAAACAAACAAACAAACACACACACACACACACACACACACACACACACACACACACTCCCCCCTCTCATATTTAGCTACGCATACAGATTGATTTTGTAACAGATATTCCATATCTACAGATTTCCCAACTCCGCAGATGGTGTGTCCAGTAGCCGAAGTAGGACAACAAAGTCCGGGCTTTAGATGTACAACAGATACGCATCAATCGTTGTTGATCACCGGTGTTAGATTTCTGAAGACAGCAGCAGTCGTAGCTTCATGTGATACTTACAGGTGTTGTTCAGATCAGGGATACGGGCAAGTTGTTGATGTAAGTAAACCACCACAAGCAGGCAGCTCTGTCTCCTGGTTTCTCAAGCTGAAAAATGTCAGAATAAGTGATGCAGCCGGTTGGACATGTTCTGTGGAGTTCAGCAACAGTGGTTACTGGGTAGCAAGCCAGCCATGCAATTTGAACGTTTACAGTGAGTGACATGTGGTGTCCAGTTCTCTTCTTATATGTCAGATTGTTCTCTGTGTTATGTTTATCATATTGTGAATGTATGTACTCCATTTCCGTAATCCTCACTGTTAGTTGCATGTCTTGTACAGGGCGTCCCAGCCAATGCCAGCATTTATTGGCTCTTTGTGATTTTCTAGCCAAATTTACGTTCAGTAGTGTGCCATTTCTATCTGAACGACCGTTGCTCATTCCAATGTGAACGCATCAACAAGCGGTCAGATCCCAAATCGTCTAAGGCTGACTTCGAACCCAGTATATCAGGAATGTTAAACTGCGTTCCCTACCCCTAAGGCACAGACGCATACTTCTTGGCTGGGTCTTTGACATGTCTCTGTCCTCCAACATCTGTGCCTATGTTCTGTCTGTCTGTCTGTCTGTCTGTCTGTCTGTCTGTCTGTCTGTCTGTCTGTCTGTCTGTCCGTCAATCTATCAATCTGTCTGTCTGTTTGCTTGCATGCCTGCCTGCCTGCCCGTCTGTCTGTCGGTCGGTAAGTTGGTCGGTCGATCTGTCTGTCTGTTTATCTACTTACCTATCCACCTACCTACCTACCTGTCTGTCTGTCTGTCTGTCTGTCTGTCTGTCTGTCTGTCTGTCTGTCTGTCTGTCTGTCTGCCTGTCTGTCTATGGGGAGAAGTGTTTAGGTGGGAGTGTATTTTGATGTGGGATGTGTGAGTGGGGGATGGGTGGGGGATTGTATGTGTTCCTGGAGGTGTGTACGTGGTTGGATTGGGGATGTGTATGTGGGGGAACGAACGAACGAACCAAAATCCGTATTTTCAAAGAGTTAAGAATTGGGCACGCAGGCCCGTCTGCCATTCTGCCCTTCTTCTCTATTTCCTCTCATAAATTCTATCATTCAACATCACTTATGAAGCAAATTGTTGACAACATAATAACAATAGCATTAACACGCATGAAACATAATCAATAACACATGACTCACTGAAGCAATCTTTAACATTTGCATTATAAATACCCAAGGAAGGTGTAACGTGCCATACATATGGGAATGTTTTTGGCTAGTCGTACCATGTCATTTAAGTAATGTCTAATAATTGCATTTCTAACGTAGGTGTTAACTTAAATGAACAAGTGTCGGTGGCTACTGTTGGGGACGACGCGCCAGTGTGAGAGGCGGTGTAGGGGGAGTTCTGTCGGAAGCTAAACACGCATCTCAAGAAGGGGGGATTCACAGTCACCTGTACGAGCTGCGGCATCGGGGTGAAAACCACCCTAGCCCTGTGCCGGCCGTGCGGAGCCAACATTAAATACCACAAACTGCGATACCAACAGGAGGATCCGTTCCTCTGTGAATGGAAGCGCCTGAAAAGAATAAATATTTAAATTCCGGCAAAAGAAATTTTTATTTAGAGAGAGGTGGAGTGTTGACGGTACGAGCCCAGCAGTAATCATCACCGGTTTTATAGCGGCGAGACCAAGGCTAGCGCTTCTTGCAGCACCTCGGTGGCGGATGTTGCCGACAGGACGCGACCGCGGCAGTCATATAGGGATATTTCGATACCGGTGCAACCACGTGCTTGGGTGTCTGGATGTTGGAATGTTTGGCGGAGGTATTGGTTGGGGCAGTCGGCATAGTCGGCTAGATGTCCGCCAAACGATTCGCGGATTTCGCCAGCCTCGAAGTTCTAGACGACTTTGTTGTATATCTTGGTGCGGGTCGTGTATCCACCCTCGCAGCTCTGGACCCAGGTGCATACGTGCCATCCTACACTGTTGGTATTGTCGAGAATTGTGGGCTTGTCGTCTCTTATTGCTGTGGCTAGTCTTCCATGCTCGCGGAAGTCGTGGTTCGCACATAGGTATTCCACCAACGCCTAGCGATCGAGAACACCAGAGAAATCCTGGGTATATTCGATGCAAAAAGAGGCCAGTTTTTCAGCTTTTAGTAGCTTCAGTATACTCAAACCAGGGTTTTTAAATCTCCCAGATGCATGCTGATTTTGGAACATATATCGTTTTGTTTAGCTGTCAGGGCTTGAATTAGGGGCATTCCACGGTTTTTATTTTGTTTAGTTTTATTAGATTATTAAAAGAAAAACTGAAATTGTGACATTGTCGACATTTTTGCATGAGCTCATATAGACAGGAAAGACCAGGGGGTAGAGAAAAAAAAAAAACAAACAAACACACCCAAAAAACACACCACACACACACACACACACACACACCCCCCCCCCTCTCATTTTTAGTACGCATACAGATTGTTTTTGTAACAGATATTCCATATCTACAGTTTTCCCCACTCCGCAGATGGTGTGCCCAGTAGCCAAAGTAGGACAACAAAGTCCGGGCTTTAGATGTCAACAGATACGCATCAATCGTTGTTGATCACCGGTGTTAGATTTTGAAGACAGCAGCAGTCGTAGCTTCATGTGATACTTACAGGTTTTGTTCAGATCGGGGAAAACGGGCAAGTTGTTGATGTAAGTAAACCACCACAAGCAGGCAGCTCTGTCTCCTGGTTTCTCAAGCTGAAAAATGTCAGAATAAGTGATGCACCCGGGTTTGGACATGTTCTGTGGAGTTCAGCAACAGTGGTTATGGGTAGCAAGCCAGCCAGAAATTTTTGAAGTTTACAGTGAGTGACATGTGGTGTCCAGTTCTCTTCTTATATGTCGATTGTTCTCGTGTTTGTTTATCATATTGTGAATGTATGTACTCCATTTCCGTAATCCCACTGTTAGTTGCATGTCTTGTACAGGGCGTCCCACCCAATGCCAGAAATTTATTGGCTCTTTGTGTTTTTCTAGCCAAATTTTACGTTCAGTGTGTCCCATTTCTATCTGAACGACCGTTGCTCATTCCAATGTGAAGCTCAACAAGCGGTCAGATCCCAAATCGTCTAAGGCGATTTCAAAACCCAGTATATCAGGAATGTTAACTGCGTTCCCTACCCCTAAGGCACAGACGCATACTTCTTGGCTGGGTCTTTGACATGTCTCTGCCCCCCAACATCTGTGCCTATGTTCTGTCTGTCTGTCTGTCTGTCTGTCTGTTGTCGTTGTCTGTCTGTCTGTCTGTCCTGTCCGTCAATCTATAAATCTGTCTGTCTGTTTGCTTGCATGCCTCCCTGCCTGCCCGTCTGTCTGTCGGTCGGTAATTTGGGTCGGTCGATTGTCTGTCTGTTTATTACTTACCTATCCACCTACCTACCTACCTGTCTGTCTGCTGTCCTGTCTGTCTGTCTGTCTGTCTGTCTGTCTGTCTGTCTGTCTGTCTCCCGGGGTTTGTCTATGGGGAGAAGTGTTTAGGTGGGAGTGTATTTTGATGTGGGATGTTGAGTGGGGGATGGGTGGGGGATTGTATGTTTTCCCTGGAGGTGTGTAGGGGTTGGATTGGGGATGTGTATGGGGGGGAAACGAACGAACGAACCAAAATCCGTTTTTCAAAGAGTTAAAAATTTGGCACGCAGGCCCGTCTCCCATTCTGCCCTTCTTTCTATTTCCTCTCATAAATTCTATCATTCAACATCACTTATGAAGCAATTGTTGACAACATAATAACAATAGCATTAACCGCATGAAAAAATAATAACACATGACTCAGAAGCAATCTTTAACATTTGCTTATAAATACCCAAGGAAGGGTAACGTGCCATACATAGGGGAATGTTTTTGGCTAGTGTACCATGTCATTTAAGTAATGTCTAATAATTGCATTTTTTAACGTAGGTGTTAATTAAATGAAAAAAGTGTCGGTGGCTACGTTGGGGACGACCGCCAGTGTGAGAGGCGGTGTAGGGGGAGTTCTGTCGGAAGCTAAACACGCATCTCAAGAAGGGGGGATTCACAGTCACCTGTACGAGCTGCGGCATCGGGGTGAAAACCACCCTAGCCCTGTGCCGGCCGTGCGGAGCCAACATTAAATACCACAAACTGCGATACCAAACAGGAGGATCCGTTCCTCTGTGAATGGAAGCGCCTGAAAAGAATAAATATTTAAATTCCGGCAAAAGAAATTTTTATTTAGAGAGAGGTGGAGTGTTTGACGGTACGAGCCCAGCAGTAACTCATCACCGTTTTATAGCGGCGAGACCAAGGCTAGCGCTTCTTGCAGCACCTCGGTGGCGGATGTTGCCGACAGACGCGACCGCGGCAGTCATAGAGGATATTTCGATACCGGTGCAACCACGTGCTTGGGTGTCTGGATGTTGGAATGTTTGGCGGAGGGGGTATTGGTTGGGGCAGTCGGCATAGTCGGCTAGATGTCCGCCAAACGATTCGCGGATTTCGCCAGCCTCGAAGTTCTAGACGACTTTGTTGTATATCTTGGTGCGGGTCGTGTATCCACCCTCGCAGCTCTGGACCCAGGTGCATACGTTGCCATCCTACACTGTTGGTATTGTCGAGAATTGTGGGCTTGTCGTCTCTTATTGCTGTGGCTAGTCTTCCATGCTCGCGGAAGTCGTGGTTCGCACATAGGTATTCCACCAACGCCTAGCGATCGAGAACACCAGAGAAATCCTGGGTATATTCGATGCAATAGAGGCCATAGCCGTGGACGTGTAGCAGGCGTTCGAAGCTCGGTAATTCGGCCAGTAACTCGGCCATTGGAATTTCGGACACATCGAGTTTGGCTACAAATATGGCTGCGGGCTCTGTGTTGGGGGTATATCTCTCGCCACTTCTGTAGGGCTCTACAGTTGGTATCGCTCTCTATCCTTGCGATGGTGGCTCGGATAGTTCCACCAGCGGTGGTGTTGTGGGTTCCAACGGTGTGGGCGATGGCAGTGTAGATGTGCCCGCGGGGGCTGCCATCTGGGGCTGTACCCAAGCTTTTGCGGGCGGCGGCGGCAATGTCTCCAACCACCATCTTTACCATTCTCCCCCGAGGTGCAGCAAATACTTCCACCCTTGGACACACAGTCTTCGCGCCGTAGATAGCCGAACGCATAGAGGTCGTCGACAAAGACTGGAAGTCCATCGAGCGGTTGAAGATGGGTGCGACCGAGGTTGCCCTCCAAGTAGTCGACTTTCGCAATGTCGGGTACGAGGTTGCTCTCGTAGGCGTTTTCGAGGAGAAGGTGGGGCGCTACGGCCTTTTCGGCGCGGAGACCCATACTCTCGAAAGTTGCTTGTATAGACATGATTGCTTGTGCTATGGTTCTAGCGATTCGAGCCTGTATACCGCATATGTCTAATAGGAGTGGCGCCAAGGGTAGCGGGCGTCTGGGGTGCCTCCTAGGTGGGTCGATACACCTGCAATGTGTATCTTGTGTGGCTGTCGAATTCTGTCCAACCCAGATCCCACCACAGAGGAGACGGTCGAGAGAGAACCGAGGAGGTGTGTAGAGGTTGCAATGGAGGTGCTAGAGGAGACAATCGAGGCGGCAGAGGCTACGGAGGAGACAACAGAGGTGGCAGAGGCTGCAGAGGGGGCAACAGAGGTGGCAGTAGAGATATGTACACACGGGCACACGCAGAGACACACACAGAGACAAGCACACGGCCACACACAGACGCCTCGACACCCACCGACGCGCACAGGGCTAGACACACACACACAGCCACACAGAGACACATAGGCATATACAAACACACAGACGCATGGGCACACACAGGCACAGACACACACAGACAGGCACACACAGACAGACGCGCACAGAGACCCACACAGAGACCCACATACAGACACGGACGCGCACACAGACGGGCACAGACAGGCACAGACAGACAGACAGACACACATACATACACAGAGAGGCACACATACATACATAGATACAGACAGACACAGCGACAGACACAGACAGCTAGACACAGGCAGGCAGGCAGGCACAGACTGACACATACAGACAGACAGACACAGACAGACAGACATAGACAGACACACACATACAGACAGGCACAGACAGACACACAAACGCGCGCACACAGACGGGCATAGACAGGCACAGACAGACATACAGACAGGCACAGACATACATACACAGTTACAGACAGACACAGAGACAGACACAGACAGCCAGACAAAGACAGCCAGACACAGGCAGGCACAGGCAGGCACAGACAGACACCAGCAGGCACAGACACACACAGACAGACACAGACAAACACAGACAGGCATAGACAGACAGACACATACAGGCACAGGCAGGCATGCACAGGCAGACATAGACAGACAGACACAGACCGACAGGCATAGACAGACACACAGACGCACACACACAGACGGGCACAGACAGGCACAGACAGGCACAGACAGACTTACAGACAGGCACAGACTTACATACACAGATACAGACAGACACAGAGACAGACACAGACAGCCAGACACAGGCAGCCAGACACAGGCAGGCACAGGCAGGCAGGCACAGACATAAACCGGCAGGCACAGACACACACAGACAGGCACAGACAAACACACACAGACAAGCATAGACAGACAGACACGTACAGGCACAGGCAGGCAGGCACAGATAGACACACACAGACACACACAGGCGTACACGGCCTTGTACAAACACACAGACAGACACAGAGGCAGCAGAGGCGTCAACTACGATAGAGAGTACGGAGACGACAATCCCTAGTGCGACAGACAATAGATGCAACAACCTCCCATTGCGACGGACCCTTATGACGATAGACCCCAGATGCGGCCGGCTCCTATGATATTTGCTGGCCTCCTAGTATGTACGACCAAAAAAAAAAGAAAGAAATGGTTGCTCGCACTCGGGGTTGCCCCAGCGATTTTTGCGCTATAGTTACAGGCTGTCACAGACTCACCTAAAGAGCGGTACCAACCGAAAAGAATGAGACACTGGCGAAGGGATATAAATCCAGCTAAAGGGAAAGAACCGAGTCACTCGAAGGCTCGAATAATCTAGAGCCTTCTCGAAGGAACGGTCAGTGTGTCCACGGCCACGTGGACACTGATGGGGCCCGCCGATTGCGGGGTCCACGAGAAACTCAGAGAGAGTTACCACCCGTGTCGAATTAAGACACGTGTGGAAAGGACAGACCCGGACTGGACATCGAGGAAGCAACAGGGCTTACCTTAAGGGGACTTGATAGTTTCAGACCCAAGTGTTTTAGGGGTCTTATACATACATTACTATCTGTTAGATAGCTGCTAGAGTTATTGTGATAACCATGTTCATTGTACACTCCTGTGATACGCAATGTGCTAAATGCTGGCGTGTGAAAACTCACTTCGCCAGCGTACTGTAATATAAATGTAAATAAATGATGCTCGATTGTATCTGAACGGAGTTTGTTGCCTGTATGAGCCCGAGTTTCAATCCCCTAGAGATCTAGGACTGTGACAGGCTATTTGGGGGCAAGCGCCGGTTTTGGCATATGCAAACTTTACGTTTCAAACAGCTCTTGGTTGTGCCAAATAAAAATTTAAAAAAAATTTTGCAGCTATTTGTGATTGACCGATTATAGTCCCTTTACAAAAATATTTGAACTGATAAGAATGTTTATAATATTTGACATGACTGTGACAATTACAGTGACAGTTACTAATGTTTTTTGATTCCAACATCAGATTGTTCCGCGAAATAGTCGTGTATGTAACCTGTTCTCCAGCAGTGGCGAGAAAACAAGTCTACAGTCGAGAGCTCAGGGAAAATAAGATGAGTTTCATTTCATGCTCATTACATCCCTAAGTGATACTCACCCTCATCCATTGTAACATTTTTTCTATGTATTGATTTGTATGTATATGTGAATTTTGTAACCGAGTAAGTCTTTTCATATAAATTTGAATGTAAACATTGAGGGGAGATAACCAACTTTTGTACACACAAAATAATTTCAAAGGGATTTAATTTCAAGAAAGTAAACAATAACTAAAATACAAGATGTCAACATTAGAACAGTGCATTGAATTAGGTATTAGGCTAGGATATAAAGAAGAAAAACTTTCAGAATGGGCACAAAAGACACATTCAGAAATATTGCACGAGAAGAAAGAGCAACGGAAAGAGAAGAGAAAAAGATGCAAGCAGAAAGAGAAGAGAAAAAGATACAGATGCAAATTGAGGCAGAAGAGAAAAAGATTTCAAGCAGAAGAGAAAAAGATGCAGATGCAAATGGAAGAGAAGAAAATGGAGCTTGAGGCCGCGACCAAACAAGCCCAATTAAATGCAGAGACACAGATAAAACTAAAACAAATGGAAATTGACTCCAACTTAGAAATGTCAGCAAACAATATTAAAAGCAAGGAAGATGAACAAAAATACAACAAATATAAAGGCCTTATCAAAGCGTTTTGTTCAGGGGACTCTATAAGCGCATACTTAGAGAGCTTCGAGTGTTTGATGACTTACCATAAAGTCGCAAAAGTCGACTGGTCATTTATTCTGATGAGAAATTTGGCATTAGAGCCCTTAAAAGTAATAGAGACAGTTCCACAAGATATGAGGAAAGATTATGATTATTTAAAGCAAAGAATACTCCATTTCTCACTAGATACAGCAGGCTATCAACTTCAGTTCTCAAAATTAGCCCCTCTACCTAATCAAACCTTCATTGACTACGTATCTACTGTGCAGGATATTTGTACAAAATGAATAACCTCAGCGAAAACTAATAACAACCATGATAAACTGAAAGAGTTAATTATAATTGACAAAATTATTACGACAATTCCAACTCCTTTTTCTAAATTTTTGAGACAAATGGATTGTAAAACTATCCAAGAAATTGAAACCAAGGGGAGCGCATATTTTACAGCAAACCGCGATATTTTCCAATTAAACATGAGCCAAAATGAAACAGCAGCGGTTACAAACACCAAGTACTCAAAACCAAATGAATATAAGTTCAAACAACGATCTAAATTCACAAAACCAGTCAAATGTCAGTATTGTCATCTGACACACGAAGAGTACGCGATGTGCGACAAATCACCAAATTATCCACATCATCTCCAAATGGTAGTGGAAAAACAAAAGAACAAAAGGAACGCATATCAGAGAGCGGTTAAATGTTTTTTTTGCTCGAGCTATGGCCATTTTTCTTCAGTTTGTAATGGTAGAAAGATGTTGAAGCAGGCCAATGCCGCATTAATAGACACAACCTCAGATGAAGAAATTGAACAACAGAACGAATGCGACATCCAGAATGAAAGTTCGAGTGAGTTAGGCAATGCAGTACAGATCATTGACACCATCACTGATAACAAATGTAATACCTGTACAAAATTTCAGTTGGATACAACTCTGTTATGTGGCCACACAATCCCAGTTGCTAACGAAATGGCCAACGCAGCCTTAACACCAACAGGCAAATTAAATTATGCAACAGGTTTTGTAAATAACAAACAATGTACATTAATACGAGATTCCGGAGCAACTCTTTGTGGAATTAAGAGAACATTAGTTAGGGACAAAGACTACACACACAAATACGTAAGATGTCGCACATTCGCAGGCACGATCGAAAGATACCCCCTTGCACTTGCCGAAATTCGGACACCTTTTATATCAGGACAAGTGCTATGCGCAGTACTAGAAGATCCTGTGGCTGAAATCATCCTTGGGAATCTCCCCAATATAAGATCTTGCTCTGAAAAGGAAATCAGAGAATGGGAACAGAAAAACTGTGTCCAAAAACCAAGCAACTATTCTAAAGTGAAAAACCACGCGTGCTTGTCTCAAACTGCCAAAAGCACAAGGGAGACAACCGATGACGTAATTCAAAATGAATTCACAGAGGTGCAGAATACAGGGGCGGTCGAATCTTTCAAAGATACCATCAGATTAACACCTCGAACTGAGGACGCCATCATTCCACAAATTATGGAGCCTGTAAATGTGCAACAACACACACAACACACTAATATAGTAACACGACAAACAACACACAAAACCCACACTGACCAACTTCAGGAAGCACTACAAATCATCTCACCTAGTATTACCACCACCGAGTTTATAGAAGAACAAACTATTGTATTACAACCAAATCAAGATATTTTACTATTACTACCTGACAAGAGAGATTTACTATCAACCTCTTGGCAGGGACCATTTAAAGTTGTGAGAAGAATTTCGGAAGTTGACTACGAAATTTCTTTGAATGGAAAGTTGAAAATATTCCATGTAAATATGTTAAAACCTTACTATTCTAGAAATGACAGTGACACGGACAAGCAGACGCAGATAACAGATGACAATAACCAGACTGACAAGAATGACAACAGAAACGAAAGGGCAGTTACCCGACTGAATGACACCCCGACAAACGAAGCATCGTTAACGACTCATTCTTGTGACAACGAAGACGACGAAAACATAGTTACAGCACCGACAATATGGGATAACGACAATTATGACCAAGTTAATGACACATTGACAACTATTAGTCTCGACGACGACGACAAGGACATTGAAGACAATTTACAAACAGTAGCGTCAGTAATAAATCAGACGGACTCAGACAATACAGAAATGCCAGTACCAATTATGAACGACGACAGTACTATGAATGACATACATATCTCCGACACCTTGACACAACGGCAGCGACAAGACATTTTGTCTCTTCTGAACGACTATAGAACTATCTTCTCAAACAATGCTGGACGAACTGACAAAATAACACATTCAATTGTGTTGACGGATCTGACACCGATCAAATGTAGACCATATTCGATTCCTTTGCATTATAGAGCAAATTTAGATAAAGAAATTTTGGACTTAGAGAAACATAGAATAATTCAGAAATCTGTGTCCCAATATTCTTCGCCGATTGTCCTGGTGAAAAAGAAGGACAAAACCATTCGTTTGTGCATAGATTATAGGAAATTAAATACCATAACCACGACAGATGCTGAGCCAATGAACAGCTGTGAAGACCTCATCTTGAATATGTCTCAATCATCCTTATTTTCTAAGCTTGATTTAGCTAAAGGTTACTGGCAAGTGCCACTAGAACCCTCTTCAAGGCATATAACAGCATTCGCTACACCCCTTGGGCTGTACGAATGGAGATATCTTCCGTTTGGTCTCAAGAACGCTCCCGCCACATTTGTCAGGTTAACCAGACTTTTATTACACGGCATCAAGGACGTGCAATCTTATATTGATGATATATGCATCCATTCTTCAAACATGACTTCTCACTTACTTACTCTCCAACAAGTCTTTAACCAAATCTTGCTTTTTGGACTTACTATCAAACCTTCCAAGGTTGAAATAGGCTATAAAGAGATAGACTTCCTAGGTCATAGGATTTCCGAAGGCAAACTATTGACAGATGATAAAATAGTATCAAAAATTCTCAACCTTAGAAGTTCCAACTACAAAGAAACAGGTTAGAAGCTTATTAGGTCTCATAAACTATTATGCCAAGTTTATACCACACTGGGCAGAACTTACATCAGTTTTTTCTAATCTGTTGACAAAAGATCACCCAGAAAAATTTTGTAAGAGTATCCGCTTAGAGGATGCAATGTGCAAATTGAAATCAATTTTTTCTAACCCACCAGTATTACGACTACCAAACATAGATATACCCTTTATTCTAACCACAGATGCAAGTGCTATCGAAATTGGAGGGTGCCTGATGCAAGAATACCAAGGAACGAGACATCCGATACTCTACGTCAGCCGGAAGCTCAAAAAGGCAGAGATTCATTACGCCACTGTTGAGTTGGAGGCACTTAGTCTACTTTTTTGTATGCGTCGATTATCTAAGTTCCTCTTAGGTTCGCATTTTGTTCTGTTAACCGATAGTTCGCCACTGCTGGTACTTAAGCAAGGGGTCCCAAAGAACCATCGTCTGGAAAGATGGTGTCTTCTTCTCCAGGATTTCGACTTCGAAATCCGCCATATCAAGGGCACTGATAACATTATTGCTGACTTCTTTATCACGGCAAACTAATGCACCAGCAGACGAACATTAGTCACATGAACTATTCGCCATATAAGAAGCTGTGATATTTTAGTCTGTGGCATAGAACAGTGTACCTCTACACCTACTAAATAACTTTCATTCAGAAGTAACAACTTCCCAAGTGAATACGTGACGTATAACACCCAAGAACATGACACTTTGAGAACCCTATTTTACCAATTGTCAAGGTGTTTAAAAACAATCCGATCGATATATATAATATCTGTGAAATCATTTCATCCAGTGAACTAACAGTCATCTGTAAAGATTAAGAACACTGCATACTCGCTATTGCTAAGAAACTTCGCAAACAGCCGAATAGAACTACGTCGATTACAACATACAAGGAATAGCTATATCAACTGTTAACATTGATGGCACTACACACGGACAACATTTCCATTTGGTGAAGCGATGATTGCAATGCTGACAATCGAAGTTCAGTGCGAGCTTTGACAGGTCGATTATCAGGAAAGCATGGTTGGCATAAACCCCGATCGTCATCGGCTTGGTGGCGATGCGCTCGTGGTTCGCGGGCCGCCTTACCAATCGCCAGACCCCCCTCTTCCGTTGGCTCGTAGACGCGGATCCCTAACTTCAACTTCTCCTCAAACACCTTTAACGAATCCAGGCCTGGCTTGTCTGGGGTGTCGGTGCCACACACCTTGCGCGCCAGCTTCGTGCGGTGGTGCAACGGTCTGGCCGTCTAGCCGTAGTGGACGGCTAGACATCGGAACAGACAGAGGTTGTCGTTGTATGTGTCCAACGCGTGCAGCCCCTGCTTGTACCGCAGCCAGTCCGGCAGTCGCCCTGCCCATAACAGAACCTGGGTAGTGAGGATCGCCTTCACCTCGACTTGCATCCACCGTACAAAGACCCACTTGGTGTTGGGGCGGTCGATTTGGCTGGTGTCAAAGCGGATCTCATCACGCTCTGACAACCACTCTGTGGCTGTTGCAATGTCTTTCATTAAATCGCGGGACCCGCGTAGGGTTTTGTGGTACAACATAACGGCTCCGTTTTCGATGTTTCGGATTCGGTAGGTGTAGGCGCACCGCAGATAGAAGGCTGACCTCAATGCCTCGATGTGGGGCATGAGCCTCTCTACGATCGGACCATCTAGCCCTCGGAAGAGCTTCCACGCGATTGTTCGCCTCCCCCGCTCTTCCCTATCCTTGGGGATTACCTCCTCTAAGAGTTGGTGACCGCGCTGGGTGATGAGTCGAGCAAGTGGCTCCGGGTGTAGATAGCGCCTGTGGCGCCTTCTTGAATTGGCGCCTAACACGGCGAAGCGTTGTAACGGGTGCGCTCAGGCCCGGGCAGCGTATTTACGCGCTCGCAGGGCGGCGGTGACCTCGTCTTCCAACCGTGCAGCCTCCCGCGAGTGCTGGCTGCGCTGCGTCCTGGACTTTCCCCCGAAGAGCTGGATACCGCCCGGTGGTGGCGGCCCGCTCGAGTCGGGTGGCGCGGACTGCGTCTCTCGCCTGAGCTATCTCCCCGGCAAGGGTATCCTTACGGCGGTGGCTGTATGGCATC
>JACEFZ010027967.1:0-120000 GCA_014155875.1 Cepaea nemoralis | reverse complement strand
GATCAAGATGCATAAGAGACTTACATTTTGCAGACGATGCAGAACTGACAACTCATGCAGCAGAAGTTCTCCAACGGCTTAAAGATCGTTTTGCAGCCGCCTGCAAAGACTTTGGGCTCACCATCAGCCTAAATAAAACACATGTGATGGAACAAGGTGTTGGTGCGCCTCCATCAACCAAATTGTCTAATTACGAATTGAAGGTTGTCCATGAGTCTGCGTATTTGGGGTCGACACTGTCAGAAAATCTTTCATTAGAGACATAAATAGACAAATGCATTGGAAAGGCAGCCACAACATTTTCCAGGCTAACTAAAAGAGTTTGGGAGAATAAGACTAACACAGCGTACAAATGTTCAAGTATATAAAGCTTGTGTTGTTCGTACACTACTCTATGTGTCTTAATCCTGGACCTTGTACTCACGACAGGAAAGAAAGTTGGACTCCTTCCACATGAGATGTCTGAAACGTATCCTGGGCATATCGTATAAAGGCAACACAACAAGCATGTGCTTTAAATAGCAGATATTACCACAGCGCACTCCCTCATCAAGCAGAGACGCTTCCGGTCTATGTATTTGGAATGGAAGATGAACGTATACCCAAAGATCTTCTATACGGAGAACTAGCCACAGGAAAGAGGCCAACCGGAAGAGCCCAAATGCGATACAGGGATGTGTGTAAACAAGATATGATATGAAAACCCTTGCCATTGACCCAGACAAGTGGGAACAAGTTTCATCAGACAGATTTTCGTGGAGAAGAGATGTACGACATTAACTGGTGCTCTTTTTGAGCACAATCGAATCCAACAAACTGAAAATAGGCGGCACAGGCATACAACGCAGTATCTTACTGTGGCATCTGCCACGTCTAACAGATGCGGAAACTGTGACAGAGATTGTCACTCTCGCATTGGACTATACCGTCACCAGCGGCGTTGTCTGGTACCTTTTGAGCGGCACATCTCTATAGTCCCTTAGGACTGACAAAGGCCTACTACTACTACTACTACTACTACTACTACTACTACTACTACTAATACTACTACTACTACTACTACTACTACTACTACTACTACTACTACTACTACAACTACTACTACTACTACTACTACTACTACTACTACTACTACTACCACTACAACTACTACTACTACTACTACTACTACTACTATTACTCCAACTACTACTACTCCAACTACTACTTCTACTACTACTACTACTACTACTACTACTACTACTACTACTACTACTACTACTACTACTACTACTACTACTACTCCAACTACTACTACTACTTCAACAACTACTACTACTACAACTACTACTACTACTCCAACTCTACTACTACTACTACTATTACTACTACAACTACTACTACTACTACTACTACTGTTACTACTACTACTACTACTACTACTACTACAACTACTACTACTACTACTACTACTACTACTACTACTACTACTACTACTACTACATCTACTACTACTACTATTACTACTACTACTACTACTCCAACTACTACTACTCCAACTACTACTTCTACTACTACTACTACTACTACTACTACTGCTACTACTGCTACTACTACTACTACTCCTCCAACTACTACTACTACTTCAACAACTACTACTACTACAACTACTACTACTACTCCAACTCTACTACTACTACTACAACTACTACTACTACTACTACTACTACTACTACTACTACTACTACTGTTACTACTACTACTGTTACTACTACTACTGTTACTACTACTACTACTACTACTACTACTTGGAACAGCGTAGTTTGTCTCAAGTTTATGGCATTATTACAATCTCGTTGTTGCTTTTATTGCTTGTAAGTACTGTGATCTAGTTGTTACTTGTAGGTACTGTGATATGCTTGTTACTTGCACACATTATAATATACCTGTTACTTTTAAGTACTGTGACATTATTGTTACTTGTAAGTAATGTGATCTAGCCAGTATCTGTAAGTACTGTGAAATACTAGTTACGTGCAAGTACTGTGATATATTAGTTATTTGTAAGTACTGTGATCTTATTACTTGTAAGTTCTGTGATCTAACTGTCATTTACTGTCATTTACTGCCAATATAGTACCTTGCGGTGAATGGCAGGGGGTCTTTGAGCCTGAGGAATTAAGGCCGCCTGGCTAGTGTAGTCCCCGCGAACTGTGCAGGTTAGGATTTTCTTTTTGCCCCCGACAGAAAAAAATCCCGCACCTTACCGGGGATCGAACCCGGGTCTCCCGAATGAGAGTCCGGCGTTCTATCCACTCGGCCAGCCGCTCCTCGTTCTGTAATCTAGTTAGTACATATACGTATTGAAATGGTTGTTACTTATAGATGCTGTGATCTAGTTATTCATTACTGTATCTGTTTCTGAAGGTCACTGTTTACGACCAGACAGTTTCTAATGTTGTGATCAATACCGATGGGTATTATAGAGCAACATGTCATGCCTCGTTTAATATACAAACTGCTGGGAAATACAACGTCACCGTTACCATGGCTTCAACACTGCCAAACGTCCGAGTCGAGGCAGTGAAAGAGACTAGAGTGTCTGTGGGTAAGTAATACTCATCATCATCATCATCATCATCATCATCATCATCGTCACCACAATCATCATTATCATCATGCGGCGGTCATTTTGCAGAACATCGCTCTCATCACTGTGAGGCTCCGGGAGAGAGAGATAGAGAGAGAGAGAGAGAGAGAGAGAGAGAGAGGATAAAGAATGGAGGGCGAGAGAGGAGAGAGAGAAGAGGGAGAGAGAGAGGATGGAGAGTTAGGAGGCAGAGAGAGAAGTAAGAGAGAGATCAAAGAGAGAGGAGGGAATGAGAAGAGGGAGAGAGAGAGGAAAGAGAGGGGAGGGGAGAGAGAAGTAGGAGAGAGGAGGCAAAGAGGAGAGAGATGGAGGATACAGAGAGAGAGAGAGAGATAAACAGACATCGAGACAATGACAGACAGACGGAAACACAGATAAGCCGAGGGAGTGGGAGAACAAAGAGAAATAGAGAAAACCAAAGAGAAGGACAGAGGGAGGTAGAGAGAGAGGAGGCAGAGAGGATGACAGAGAACGAATGAACTTTATTTCCAATGGGTCACAAGTTGGGAACGCATGTCTGTCTTTAATTCTGCTCATCCAACCACTCATCTTTCATACATCAATGATCAATTGTGCATGTTACATTCGATAATAAAATGCATTGTCAAATTAATGCTGCGAACATGCTGTCTCATATGGAAATAGTATTTCAAATATCAGCTGTCACTTACTGCCACTATAGTATCTTGCGGTGTATGGCAGAGGTGTTATTGAGCCTGAGGAATTAAGGCCGCCTGGCTAGTGCAATCACCCCGAACTGTGCAGAATAGGATTTCCTTTTTGCCCCCGACAGAAAAAAAAAAAAACATCCCACACCTTACCTAGGATTCGAACCCAGGTCTCTTGAAAGAAACTAGGCAACTTTAAAGAAGGTACTTTACCGTTTCTTTCCTTCCTGGCAGTGACCATTTCGGTCGGTGACCGCAGCCATAGTCTCGATAGAGAAATCCTCTGCCTACTGTCGCGAAACTTGAGACAATAACCAACAACTATCTGTCGGCTGACCTCAAAATTTCATCCACCTCCTACCTTCCGTGGTTTATTGTGAACAACTTCCTATAATGAATACAAAATAATGGCACATCCTCCTCAGAGAAACACAAAATTTGCGCACTATAAACAAAACACGCTACATTGTCGCCATCTTACCAGAAGCCTACAATACTTCTTCTTTAGCATTCCGAGCCATTGAGGTTCTTTGCTGCAGATACAAGCCGTCTCCATTCGTCTCGTTACGTGAGAGAGAGAGAGAGAGAGAGAGAGAGAGAGAGAGAGAGAGAGAGAGAGAGAGGAGAGAGAGAGAGAGAGAGAGAGAGAGAGTTGAGCGTATGCATGTCATCTACCATGCTGTTCCATATTTTTTGTGTATTCTCATTTTTATATTATCACTTTGAATGCCACTTGATTTTGACATGTATAAAATTAACACATGTAAATTACGTGGGAATGGGAGTGGGAGAGTGAGTGAGTGTGTGAGAGAGAGAAAAGAGAGAGAGAGAGAGAGAGAGCGAGAGAGAGAGAGCGAGAGAGAGAGTGAATGAGTGTGATAGTGTGTGTATGTAAAAAAAAAAAAAAGAGAGAGAGAGAGAGAGAGAGAGAGAGAGAGAGAGAGAGAGAGAGAGAGAGAGAGAGAGAGAGAGAGAGAGAGTTGAGCGCACGCATGTCATGTAATATTGTATGCCACTTGATTGCCCCTGTAACATGCCATTCCATTTTTTTCTCTGTATTCTCATCTTTCATATTATCATTTTGAATGCCACTTGATTTTGTGATGTATAATATAACATTACTGTAATGTGAGTGAGAGAGTTGGTGAGTGGGAGAGAGAGAGAGAGAGAGAGAGAGAGAGAGAGAGAGAGTGAGAGAGCGAGAGAGAGAGAGAGAGAGAGAGAGAGAGAGAGAGAGAGAGAGAGAGAGAGAGAGAGAGAGTTGAATTGCATTACTAGTTTTCACGCTACAGTGTATATGTACTATTTTTTTCTCCACTTCTTACAATTTTTGCGAGAGTGCTCACGACAATCATCAGTGTCTCAACTGTGTGTGAGGTGTGGGAGTTTGTTCTTATTAGTTACAGTGATCATGTATGTGTGTAGATGTGAGGATGTTTGTGTGGGTGTGTATGTAAGGGACGTGTGTGGGGATATAGGGAATGTATGTGTGGAGGGTTGTATGTGGGGGTGTGTATGGGTTGATGGGTGATGTGTGGATGGGTGAAGGGATGTATAGTCGGTGGTTGATGTATATGTGTGTGTGAGAGATGTGTGGGGGGGGGGGGGGGGGGTTATTTGGGAGGATAATTGGAAGTATGTGGGTGTTGATGGGTTGGGGGGTGTGGGTAGGGAATGTGTATTTGGGTGGGTGAATGGGGGTGTAGGAGATTGTGTGGGTTGGGGGATGGGTGTGGGAGATGAGTATGGGGGTGTCTGTGAATGGGATATGTCTGTGTGGGTGGGAGTTTGTGAGTGTGGATGGGGTAAATGGGAGTGGGTGGAAGATGTATGTGTGGGTGGTGAGGATGTTTGTAGGTGGGGGCTGTGTGGGTGGGTAGGGAGATGTGTGCGCGGGGATGTGTATACGGAATGCATGTGGGGGATGTGTGTGTGGGGGGGATGTGTTTATTTATGGAGTTTTGTGTGGGAGGGGAGATGTTTGAGAGGTGGGGGAGGTGTGGGATGTGCAGGTGGATGACGGATGTATGTGAGGATGGGGGATGTGTGTTTGGCTGGGTGGTTGTGGTGTGTGTGGGTGGGAGGGTAGATGAGAGATGCATGTGTTGACGGCTGTGTGGGTGATGTGTGGGTGTGAGTTGTTGATGGATGAGTACGTGAGTGCGTGGATGTGTGTGAGAGATGAGTGTATGGTTGGGGGATGTGTGTGTTTATGGGAAGATGTTTGTGAGCATCGGATGTGTGTGGATGGGGTGTGTGTGAGTGGGAGGTGTGTGTTTTTGGGTGTTTATAAGTGGGGGATTTGTGCGGGCATGTGCGGAGATGTGTTTGCTGGTGGGGATGTGTGTATAGGTGGGGGATGTGTAGATGAGAGATGGCGGATATTGGGTGGGTGAGTGGGTGTAGGTTGGCTGATGTGTGTGTGGGTAGGTGAGTAAAATTGTGAGGGTGCGGGATGTATATGTGGATAGGTGCGGGATGTGTGGTTTGACGGGGGTATTTGTGTGTGGTTTTGTGATGTGTGTTTTACTGGGTGGTTTCGGGTGTGTGGGTGGGTGGGGAGAATATGTGGGTGGGTGTGTGCGTGTCGGTTATGGGATGGGTGGGGGATGTATGTGTGGGTGGGGAAATGTGTGGGGGTGAGGGATCAGTGGGTGGGTGGCGGCATGTATGTTTGCCTGAGTCTGTGTGAGTGCGTGGAGGTATGTGTGGGTGGATGGGGGTGTGGTGGGTGGGGGATGTGTGGGTGGCTGAGGGATGTGTGGGTGGCTGCGGGGTGTGAGGGTGGATGGGGGATGTGTCTCACAACATTACAATATGCACTGTTTATGTTTACAACTTTCAATTGACAATGTCCAATCCCATGTGAATGTACCATGCGTAATATGCATTGTTTATGCTTACAAAATCCATTTGACAATGTGTTTTTGACAAGTGATCGTAAGGGCCGAATGTAAGACGGGCCTGCGTGCCCAATTTGTTACCCTTTTAAAATAAAGTTTGTTAAAAGTTTGTTCGTTCGTTCTCTGGTTAACCTTCTCTTGCCAGTCGCTGATTCCAAGTGTTTGTAGGTCTGTATGTATATTATCTCTTCACCGTCTTCTTGGTCTACCTCGGGGTCTACGGTCATTTATTTCCTGAGTGTAAGCAAGTTTTGTTTCCCTATTATCTTCCATTCTTTCTATATGCCCCAGCCATTGTAGTCTATTAGCCTTCATGATACCAGTGATTAGCGGGGACTTAAACAAATCATACATGTCTTTGTTGCTTCTTCTTTTCCACTCTCTACTTTGTGTATCCCTAATGGGCCCAAAGATGCGTCTTAAGACTTTGTTCTCAAAGATTTGTAACAAGGCTTCGTCTCCTTTAGTTATACTCCAGGTTTCAGAGCCATACAGTACAACCGGTCTGATCAGTGATTTGTATACCGTGATCTTAGTGTTACGAGATAGCGCATTTAATTTTAGCAGATGTTGTAGTGCATAATATATCTTATTTCCAGAGTTGATTCTAGATTGTATTTCTTCCCTTATTATGTTGGAGCAGTTGAAGATTGTACCCAGGTATTTGTATGTTTCCGTTCTTTTAATAGTCATATTATCTATTTGTATGTGACCAGAGGTTCCTTCTCTTGAGATTACAATATATTCTGTCTTATCTTGGTTGATAACCAGCCTCATTTGTTGAGCTTTTTCCTTTAAGTGAGTCAATATTTCCGATGTCTTTTGTTCATTTTCCCCTATAATATCTATATCATATGCATAACCAAGCAGTCTGGATGTCCCTCCAATAACACATTCCTCCTTTACCTTCCTTACAACTTTCTCTAGAGCCAGATTGAAAAGGAGCGGTAATAGTGCATCACCCTGTTTCAAGCCAGATGTTATTTGGAAAGGGTCTGATTTCCTGTCTTTATATGTTACTATATTATAAGTATCTTGCATGCATAGTCTGGTCATGTTGATTAACTTCCTTGGTATTCCAAATTCCTGCATAGCATTCCATAGACTATTCCTATGGACACTATCATAAGCCTTTTTAAAATCCACAAACATATTATGGAGATCTCTTTTATATTCCCAATTATTCTCGGCTATTTGTCGTAAGATAAGCCTACAATTCACACAGAGAAAATATTTTCACAAGAGTATATATCTTTAAAAAAAAGAAATTACAATAGTCTGTTATGGAGATCTCTGGTACACCAAGGTAGGCTTCATTATTTAACCTGGGCAACGGATAGTCACAGTCTGTCTGGTCAGGTGTACAGAACACAACACCTGTAGTTATTCCAGACTCCTTCATGATCTCAACTGCAGAGACGGAGATTACACCTCTTGACTAGCTTCGGACTAAGAACGTGTGCTCCAGGTGAAACTCTCCTTCCAAATACTGAGACTTGACAACACGTTTATATGTAACTGAAGTCCCGTCAGTTACAACCTTCGACATGAGTGGGGTTCTTGACTTATAAACACATTACAGTCTCTTATGCACACACTCACATTCATTGTCTTATTGATGTTGTTCCTTGAATACGTCTTGCAAAGGCTCATGAAAGATATAATCTCGTAATGTTCTGTATATTCGTCACAATAATGTATTTAGATGTAGATATTACTGTCTATGCCGGTCTCCATGGCCGAGGGATTAGCAGCTTTCTCCGTAACTTTGAATACTCTCGTGGATGACGTGAGCGCATGAGAATTGGAAGCGGTTCGAATCGCGCCAGTGACTTATGAGAGTATGGAGCCGGTCGCTCAGAATGCAATGGCAAACTAATGAGCGTAATCTTGCCAAGAAATCAACAATCAGCTGAAAGATGCTGATGTTGACAGCGATGTCCTGTAAAGGATATGCAAAACCTAAACTACTGTCCATAGAGACTAACACGCTGTTCGTTGCTAGTAACTATCACAATTGAAATTTTGTTCCAGTCAGATACATATCTTTGGGGCCAAAGTAAACACGCCATCTTGAAATCCATGAAATATTATTCTGAATGGCTGTCAAAACTTGATACGTACATCGTCCAGATAAGTTCAGTGGTACTCGGCTATTCCTACTAAATGATATTAACACATTGTGTAGATAGTGACTCAATATTTCTTCACGAGTTTATTCAATCAATCAATCAATCACGTGCCATGCCTGAAAGCGTGGGCGGTCATGACTCGCCATTTCACTCGATCACAAGTGTCGTGGATCAGCTCAGTGTTCCTGTCTCGTCCATACCATGTGGCCAAGCCATGCATGTATTTTCCTTTCGGTCTTCCTCTTGGTCTGTTCCCCTCGATCTTGCCAGTTGTCACTAAGTTCTCCAATCCATTTCTTCTCATAACATGTCCAAAAAATGTTGACTGTCTTCGTCTAACTTCTCTAATCAGTTTACGATGTTCATTTGTCTCCTGTAGTACTTGGTCATTGGTTTTTCTGTCTGTCCATGGTATTCTTTGCATTTTCCTCAGAAACCACATTTCTGCAGCCATCAGATGCTTTTCAGCTTGACTGCTCATTGTAAAAGTTTCACATCCATACAAAATAACAGGCTCTATGTATCCCCTCAACACTCTTTTTCTCGTTTCAATTGACATCTTTTTATTGGTCAGAATGTTTTTCATCTTGCTAAAGGCTACTTTCGCCATGGCGATTCTTGTTCTAATCTCTTCAAGGCATCTCCCATCAGATGTTATGACTGTTCCAAGATAATTGTACCGATTCACTTGTTGAAGAATATTTCCATTTACTTGTATATTACATTGTGGCACTTCTTCCTTCCTAGTGACGACCATAACCTGAGTCTTTTTACAATTTAATTCTAACCCCAGTTACTCACTGTGTACAACAACCGCATCTACTAATTGTTGCAGGTCCTGCGCATTGTCTGCAATTAATACTGTATCATCTGCATATCTAATGTTATTGATGTTTCGTCCTCCAATGCTGATTCCATTTATATCCTCTACATTTCTGAAAATATTTTCACTGTATAGTGAAAAAAGATCTGGAGACATCACACATCCCTGCCTAACACCTCTCTTAATTGGCTGATACTGTCCCACTTCATTATCAATCCTTATTGCAGCTTGTTGTTTCCAATATATGTTTTTCATAAGTCTAATGTCTTTCCCATCAATTTGTAGATCTGCAAGCATATTCACCATGTTGACATGTCTAACTCTATCAAAAGCCTTAGTATAGTCAATAAAGCAAAGATGTATATCCTTGTTTACTTCTATAGCACGTTCAATAACTGTTCGCAGCATATACACAGCATTTACTGTACCCTTTCCTTCTACAAACCCGCATTGTTCTTCCCCTATTTCAGGTTGTATCTTCTTCCTCACTCTTTGCATGATAATTCTTAGCAAAATCTTTGTGATGTGACTCATTATACTAATTGTTCTATGTTGATCACATTCCAAGGTTCCTGAATTTCTTTGGGATTGCAATAAATATAGAGTTACATAATTCAGGAGGTATATCTCCAGTATCATATAATGTGTTCAGCAGTCTGGTGACTTGAATCTAGTCCAAATTCTTCTAAAGCTTTAATCATTTCTGTTGTGATGTTATCTGCACCGGGGGCCTTGCCAGCTTTCATATGCTTAAGAACATTTCGAACCTCCATCTCCAAAATTGGCGGTCCTTCATTATTAAATCTAATATCATACTGTTCATCTCTGTTATCATAATAAAGGTGTTTCACATAATCTGTCCATACCTGTAGAATCTGGTCTTTTTCTATTATGATTTTTCCATCTTCAGTTTTTAGACACCCTGTAGATGTACTTGTTCTTTTATTAGTAAGTTCCTGAATTCTTTTGTGCACTAATTTGGTATTTTGACGGTTGTGTTGGTTTTCAATTTCTAAGCACTTTTCCTCAAGCCATGCTTCTTTTGCCTCCTTACATAATGTTCTGACTTGTCTGTGAATTTCTTCATATTTGACAGAATTATTTTTGTTGAGTCTTCTTGTTTCCATGAGGTGTAAAATTTCTTCAGTCATCCATTTCTTACGACCCTCCCTCTTTAATTTTGGAATAGTTGTTTCTGCAGCCACATTTATTGAATTCTTCAACGTTTCCCATTGATCATCCACATCATGGAATAGGATCTCTAGATCAGACAAAATTTCAAATCTGTTCTGTACTTCTATGTTGAATTTGTTTTGTATTTCCTTGTCATTACTCAATGTACACAAATCATATTTAGTGTTTCCTGTTATATACTTGACTTTCTTCAACTTTATCCTTAATGTTCCTGTGAGTAATCTGTGGTCACTATAACAATCAGCACTGGGAACTGTTTTTGCTATTGTTAATGCATTTCTAAATCTTCTGCTAATCAGAATGTAGTCAATCTGGTTTCTAATCCTGCTATCAGGACTCCTCCATGTCCATAATCTTCTAGGGTGTTGTTTGAACCAGGTGTTTCCTACAATCATTTCCTGTTCTTTTGCCCACTCTACGAGTCTGTATCCTCTTTCATTTATCTCTCCTAAACTATAGTTTCCTACTGTGTATCTATCCCCTTGATTTCCTACTTTTGCATTGAAGTCCCCTATAATGATGTTTATTTCTGAATTTTTACATTTCTTTAAGGCAGACTCTATGTCATTATAAAATTCTTCTACACTATCTTCAATGGATTCTCCTGTTGGGGCATATACTTGAATAATATTTATGCTAAAAGGTCTGCCACTTAATTTAACTAGTAGAACTCTGTCCGACACGGCCCAATATCCTTGAATACATTTTGATGTTTTCCGGTCCAGAATAATTGCCACTCCCCTATGATGATCTTCACCTCCAGAATAAATAATCTTGAAATCTTCTCCTATCTTGATGCCTGCTCCTGTCCATCTCGTTTCGCACATACCTAAAATATTAATTGTTTTCCCTGTCAATTTCTTGTTTTATGTTCTCTAATGTTCCGTCGTTGTTTAACGTCCTAACTGTTCAAGCTGCTAATTTTAACGTCTCTGTCCTTGTCTTGCGATGATCAGTCTTTAAGCGAATCATGATGTACTAGGCACTTTTAAAGAGGTAGTTTGCCGTTGCTTTCCTCTATGGCAGTGACTGTACTGGTCGGAGACCGCAGCCTTTTACTCAAGAAGAGTTCCTCTGCCTGCCGTCGTGAAACTCGAGACCATGACCAACAAATAATCTGTCGGCTGCCCTCAAAATTTCATCCACCACCTGCCTTCCGTGGCTTCTTTTGAAAACTTCCAATAAAAGAACACAAAATAACATCACATAATCCACAGGAAAACACTATTCACAGGAAATCCATAGGAAATCACACGAAATCCAAAGGAAAACATTAAATAGCGTCCCCCGAAGAGTAACGCGTCATTTTGTCGCCATTGTACCGGAAAGCATACCGAATCTCTGGTATGTCATGACCACCGATATTTAGGGCGTCATATAACTCCCTGTTTATATCATCTCTTACATTTCTCATTATATTGTCGGCGGTACAGGTTAAACAAATAGGGGGCAGCACACATCCCTAACGGACTCCTTGTTTGATGTCAAACCAATATGATGTCTCGCCATCTATTCTAACCGCTGCTTGTTGGTCTAGATAGAGCATTTTTATGAGTTGTATTATATGTGGTGGAAAACCCATATTCCTCATAATTTCCCAAAGTTTCTGATGTTGTACACAGTCAAATGCCTTTGAATAATCCACAGAACATGAGGATAAGTTTACATTAAATTCTCTGCATTTCTCTATTATTAAACGCATTATAAGAATGTGATCTCTTGTTCCTCTTCCTTGTCTAAATCCAGCTTAAACCACGTTAATGTCTTCTTCCATTTTCTTACGAAGTCTTCCCATTATGATTTTTAGTAAAGTTTTACTTGCATGACTGATCAGAGCAACAGTTCTATAGTTGGTGCATAATGCCAGGTTGCCCTTTTTTTTTGGTATTGGAATGAAGATAGTTCTCTTCCAATCTTTTAGCCGTATACCATATTTCCATATCTTTTTACATAATGCGTGATAGATTTGTATGCTTTCATCTCCTGCCGCCTTAATTACCTCAGCTGGTATCTCATCATATCCAGGTGATTTACCATTCTTCAGGTTCTTTATTGCCCATGCAATTTCATCTAATGAGGGTTCAGATTATGTCTCTGCTGTCATTGGCTCATGTATCTCATTAATATCCTCACTGTCACTCATATCATACATTCCACTGCAGTACTCCTGCCATCTTTCTAGAATTTGTCTAGATTCTGTTAAGGTATTTCCCATCTTGTCACAGATAACATTCAATTGAGGTTGAACATTTCTTGTCAATAACTTCATTTGTTTGAACATTTCGTAATCTCTTCCAGTCTTATGATATTGATCTATTCTGGTACAACAATCTTGTATATAATGATTTTTGTCCTTTCTTGTGTTCTTCCTTATTTCTCGAGTTAAAGATGTATACTTCATCTTGCTGTTATCGGATTCACCTCCTTTCTGTTTCAGTTCCCTTCGTTGTTTTATTAATTCTAACGTATCTGATGTAATCCATGGCTTAAGTTGTTTTTGTTTGTTTGTCGGAATTAAATCTTTGGTTGCAGTTATCAAGATATCTCTAGCTTGTGCTGCCAGTTCATCAGGTGTCATTTCCTCTTGTACATACATCAAGACCCCAAAACGATTCCTATCTTCTACAGTGTATGTATCTGTTATTTTTGTGAGATCAAAACAAAGTGGCCTTAGTCCTCGGGTAAGCTGTTTGAGTTTGAATTTCAAATCGTCTTCTAACAACCGATGATCCGTATCACAGTCTGCACTTCGAAAAGTGTTTGCTGATGTTATGCTTAATCTCCATCTTCTTTATATTAAAATATAATCAATCTGATTTTTGGTAATACTGTCCGGGGACTTCCATGTGAAGAGTCTTCTTGGGTGTTGTTTAAAAAGTGTGTTGGCTATCACTAACTCATTTTCTGTGCACAATTCAATTAATTTGTCACCTGCATCATTTCTGTTTCCCAATCCAAATTTTCTTAAAACGTGTCTCTCATTTTCAGCTCTTCCTGTACCTACCTTTGCATTAAAATCTCCTCGTATTATTGATATATCATTATTACCAATCTTGTTTAATGTGTCTTGCAGTGCGTTGTAAACAAATCTTCAATTTCGTCCTCCTTTGCTGTTGAAGTAGGTGCATTTATCTGTACGAGTGTTGTATTTTTTGGACGGCCTTTAAGTCTAATAGTGAGGATTCTATCACTAACTGGGTTATATCCCAGTAACGCTGTTGCAGTTGTCTTATCTAAACAAGATGCCACTCTACTCTGGCCTCCGACGTCTCTACTAGAATAATTGAAAAGACTTCCATTTTCAGTTGTAAAATGTCTCTTGCCGCTCCAGCGATGTTCACTAATTCCTAACATTTGAATATTTAACCTCTCAATCTCATCAAATACTACTTTAAGCTTCCCCTCATACAGGCTTCTCACATTCCACGTTCCTATTCTCACTCTTTTTCTTAGTCTGACACAGGGGATTTCCTTGGTATCACAGTCAGGATTAACTCCATCATCACGATTACTAATACTGGTCCATGTGTCATACTCTTCCCCAGTGTTATCTGATCTGCCTCGCCTGGGGGTTTCGCCATCAGATCGGTTTCTTATTATGTTTTCTATCATATTAGTTATGGTTTCTTGGCAAATTTTACAGAAAGTAGTTTGCTATTGCTTTCCTTCTGGGCAGTGACTATACTTGTCGGTGGCCATAGCCATTGTCTCTACTGATGAGATCATATGCCTATCTCCGCAGAGTGCAAGACCATAACCAACAACAATATGTCGGCTGCTCTCACACTCTATCCACCACCTGCTTCCTTGGCTTCACGTAACCCTGATCGGGTGGCTAAACGGGTACTCCACCTTGCCCAAGGGTGTCCCGTAGACTACGAAATAGCACCACATAATCCACAGGAAAACACTAAAACAGCGTCGTCCCGAAGAATGTATGCGTCACGTCGTTGCCATTTTACCGGAATGGTAAAAAGCGAATATGTGAAGATGTTGCTTGTCGTGAATTCAACGAAGATTGGACGGAGCAATTTATATTTATGCCTAGCCGTAGTGGTAAACCAATTTGCTTAATCTGCGGATTTTGTGTTTCTGTTAAAATAAAATAAACAATATAATCTGGAACAACACTTCACTTCCACATATTCAGACAAAAGTGCTTAATATCTGATCAATTCGGAGTTAAGAAAAGATTTCATAAAGAAAGTTATCTGACCAGGCAGCTAACGAACATAACAAGAGTGTTGTTGTTGCATCGTACGTAGTCGTTCTTCTGTTGGCTCGCAAAAAATAAGCCGTTCACCGATGCAGAAAAAGATCAAGCCTTCCCTTAACATTGCTTGGCGATAAAACGTGTGAAACAAAATTTGATCAGATTCCTTTGTCTAATAATAATATGGCCAGGCGAGTTGATAAATTATCCAACGATGTTCATCGTCAAGCAGCAGCACATATAATTATATATTTTTTTTCTATTGGCAGTGGAGAATCCACTGATATTTTTGTGCACAGCTCACGTCCCAGTTTTTATTCAAGCAATAAACGATAATGTTGAAGTCATTGAAGATCTTCTAGGACTTGAATCAATGCATGCAACTACCAAAATGACTTATCTGTTTGAATCTCTGAAGTTGTGTGTAGAGAAAAGCAACGTAGAATGGACCACACCACATTGGACAGTGTATGCACTGGCTGTACTCCGGATTTGACATTGGTTAAAATGTATGGATGTCTAGCATTATTGGAACAGTTTCTTGGCAGAACTATATTAAAATAGCATTGTATCATTCACCAAGAAGCTCTGTATGGAAAGACTTTAAATCTGAAACATGTCATGGATGTTGTTCTGAGATGTGTGAACAACATTCGAAGTAAGGCGCTGAACAGGCGTAGTTCAGATAGTTTATATCAGACCCCAACAAGGAATACGGTGAGCTACTGTTACACTATGATGTTAGATGGCTATCTAAAGGGAAAGTTCTGTCACATTTCTGGACAATGAAAAATAGTGTCTGTCTTTTTCTGTCTGAAAAAAAAAATGCATTGCATACAGAACAGGAATGTCTGCTGAACGATGGCTGATTTAATGGCCTGGCATTCTCTGTGGCCATAAAGTTTCATACTCTTTAAATGCGAGGATCCAGGGGAAAAAACCATTCACAAATTTCTGCACTGACATTTCTTCATTTAAAATAATTCTACGACTGTTTATCTGACAGCTGACTGAAGGGACATTAGAGGTGTTTCCAACTTGTGGTGGAAAAGAAATATGACTCGTTACAGTACAAAGTAAAGGCTGAAAGTCTTCTGGATATCTTTCACTCGAGATTTCAAGAGTTCACAATAGAAGAGGATAATGTTGCCCTCTTTATAAATACGTTCGTATTTCCTGATTCCAAGCTCTGCCAATTACAGCAACACCTTCATCACGAAGTAATTTATTTGAAATGCAATTCTGCAGCACCGAGATGTAAGTTTCTGGCGCTGCCTGTTCACCTTCAGCTGATCATATGATTTCATTCTGGCGACTTTTGCCTATCGAACAATTTGAACACGTGAATTCATTCGCCCAGAAATACATTTGTCATTTTAGTTCAACCTACAGGTGCGAGCAGTCATTTTCCGCAATGACCGTTATAAAAAAAAAAAAAATAAAAAAAAAAAAAAACAAGCAGCGTTCCAGACTCACCGACAGTATTCTAGCTGCGCTTATAACTTTTGGCACGACAGATTTGTCCCCAGACATTGATAAATTGGCATCTGAACTTAAGTAACTGGTTATGAATAGCAGTTACAATTGTAAATTAATTACATTAATAGCGATTTGCAAAGCTGATACAAATGTAATCTTAAATGAAATTTTGATTGTCACCACACACACACACACACACACACACACACATAAATAAAAAACCGACCGCAGTGTAGTTCTGACACTGACTGCCTTTAAAGTTTTAGAATGTTGTTGACCAAAGTTAGGAAAGGTAAGAATGATATTGCACGACTTTTCTAATTTTATAAAGTTGTGGCTCGCTTAACTACCGAAAATAGAAGATATGGCCCTCTTATTGAAAAGCTTGGGAACCACTGAACTACTTGATTAAATTTATTGATAAAAGTTTAGTCGCTAGCATGCATTCTATGATCGCAATTGGTCATTTATTTCGCAGGTACTTATCAGTTCACAGACCCTGACAGTCTGAGGCGGATTTATACAGGACAAGTGAATGGTGCAGTGTCCATTAATGTCTCCGTCTTTGGATACCCCGAACCAACTGTGGCCTTGAACAGTACTAAACACATCCTCTCTTCTGATGACTACACACTGAACTACACACAACTGGAACCTCCCTATGGCACTGTGTTATTGGTGATCAACATTCAAAATGCCAGTTTTTTCCAAAATTATAGCCTTAACATTATAAATACGGAGGGCCCACTGACCTACTCATTTGAAATTGTGGAGGAAGGTGAGTACATTTTGTGTACATGTCGGCTGAGAAGATTATCACGCGTAAGTTTCTCTTCAGGCGACGACATAGTGACCTCCTTCCACACGTCGGTCAGTTGGACTTAGATGTTTACCTCCCGTTCAGAAAGCAATGGAAAACAGCCAGTAAGAGCTGAAGGTGATTACAACATCCTGCAGAGGATATTCCCTTTAAGGAGGTTTTGGTTCAACTCACTGTCACTTCACTGTCTGTAGTGGATGAATCACCATAAAACGAGAAGTAGATTGTGGCTTTACTAGAAAACGATTATATTAACAAAATGGACGTTGCTGCCAAAGTCTGCGTCAGCACAATATAAAAACCCAAAGTGACAAAGCCACATGTAACATACTACATGAATATCATCCATCAGATTCCATCAGAGATGAACAGGGTGTTTCGTGGGGGACTGGTGTGTTGACATTCTGGCAGGGGCATTATGCATAGTGTATCTGTGCGGGCTGTTGTTTGTCGAGACTCCTGTCTTTTCCACTTTTCACATTGGGCAGTGGGGAGCGTTGTGTGTGATATTCACTGGCACAGGAACGGAGCATAATGAGGACGACCCGTTGCTGTGAAGTTGGAACTGCGACTAACTAACTAACTAACTAACTAACTAACTAACTAACTACATGAATATATAAATGGAAAGGTTACTTCTCTGTATCCTTGTTGTAATCAAACAACCAAACTATCGTCTGTCAAGACGGAAAGGTGCCAATGAGTGTTGTAGGATGTATATGTCTTCCACACTATCAGCGCGTATGATGACGTATAATGGAGTGAATGAATCGGATGTGTGGTTATGGCCTGTCAATGGACTAATGGTCAATGACGTCACAAGTCCAGGGATTGGCCTAGGCACCCAAGGGGGCAAGGCATCACTGTCTGTAGTGGATGTCATAAAATAACTACCGCATCCCCTTGATAGCTCTTGGCAAGATGCAGATGTATCATCCATCCCATGGTATTGCCTACTGACTGACTGACTGACTGACTGTTTTACTGACTGTTTGACTGACTGACTGTTTGACTGACTGACTAACTGACTGACTTACTGACTGACTGTTTTACTGACTGTTTTGACTGACTGACTGACTGACTGACTGACTGGCACCTTGCCGTCTTGACAGACGATAGTTTGTAAAATGCAGTTATACCTCTCCATAACACAAAGCCTGGGCCGAATTTAAAGATCATGTGTTGCCCATGCAGCGTTATCCCTCTCTCAGCCTGTCTAGTGTACTCCAGAGTAAAGGTAACACCAATACGCCTGGAACAAGACAAGCTGCAGAAGCTTCCGTATCAGCAAAGCAATGTTCTAACTGTCCGCCTGTCGGAGCTTTGATCCTACATCAGTTGCCAACCAAGGCTTAGGGACTGGTGTGCGCTGCCATGACATTTAGCCTTTAGGTTGCATTTCCTCTACTGCCTACTACAAAATATGTAAAGGCACAATTGCTGTGTAGGTATTATCCAAAATGGGTATACATGTAGCTGTGTTAAGTCAAATGTGTTTAGTATATACAGCTTAACATTTTATATTCTGACTTGGTAGATCAGATATGTTTCAACTAAACATTGCTTCTAGGTCATGTTCTGTTTACAATCCTGCAACTGTTCTTGTTCAGTCAGTTGTTTCCACAGTAGCAGTTTCTGTTTCTCCTAGTAGACCTGAACGATCGGTTAGTGCATGCTGGGTAAACACCGTGATCAAGTGTTTCAATTGTGTACAGTTATTTTATGGACAGGGACATTCATACACCAATGTCGGTATTGTGATTCAGAAAGGTGTTTATTAAATTATGTAACAATATTATTTACAGTAGCAATTAGTAATGCATTTTCACAAGCCTCATTGTGTACATAATACTAATAAAGGATCACAAGAATGCGATCAATGTTTCTGATGATATTATGTGCAAGATATCTGATTACCTAGAATTTTGTGTCACATTAATGACAGAAAAAAAAAGTGTTTTCATATCCTTTACAGGACATCGCTGTCAACATCAGCATCTTTCAGCTGATTGTTGATTTCTTGGCAAGATTACGCTCAGTAGTTTGCCATTGCTTTCTGAGCGACCGGCTCACATACCCTGTAAGCTACCGACGAGGTTAGAACCGCTACTGATTCTCGCTTTCATCATGTTACTTACGAGAGTATACGAGATTACGGAGGAAGTCGTGCAACCTCTAGACCAGGGAGGTCGGCCATTAATAACAGAAGAAATAAGAAATGGTCATTCGTTTATATACTACATGATCTCATAACTTAACTGGACAGCTTGTCGTGACATTTTTAAATAACTCTCAATCAATCAATCATGTGCCGTGCCGGAAAGCGAGGGCGGTCATGACTCGCCATTTCACTCGATCACCAGAGTCGTGGATCAGCTCAGCGTTCCTATCTCGTCCATGCCATGTGGCCAGGCCATCCAGGTATTTTCCTCTGGGTCTTCCTCTTGGTCTGTTCCCTTCGATCTTGCCAATTGTTAATAAGTTCTCCAATCCATTTCTTCTCATATGTCCAAATAAATGTACTGTCTACGTCTAATTTCTCTAATCAATTTACGATTTTCATTTGTCTCATGTAGTACTTGGTCATTGTTTTTTTTTTCTATCTGTCCATGGTATTCTTTGCATTTTCCTCAGAAACCACATTTCTGCAGCCATAAGATGTTTTTCAGCTTGACTGCACATTGTCCAAGTTTCACATCCATACAAAAGAACAGGCTCTATGTATCCCCTCAACACTCTTTTTCTCGTTTCAATTGACACCTTTGTATTGGTCAGAATGTTTTTCATCTTGCTAAAGGATACTTTCGCCATGGCGATTCTTGCTCTAATCTCTTGAAGGCATCTCTCATCAGATGTTATGACTGTTCCGAGATAATTGTACCGATTCACTTGTTGAAGAATATTCCCATTTACTTGTATATTACATTGTGGTACTTCGTTATTTCTAGTGACGACAATAACCTGTGTCTTTTTACAATTTAATTCTAACCCCAGTTGCTGACAGTGTACAACAACCGCATCTACTAATTGTTGCAGATACTGCGAATTGTCTGCAATCAATACTGCATCATATGCATATTTAATGTTATTGATGTTTCTTCCTCCAATGCTAATTCCATTTATATCTTCTACATTTCTGAAAATATTTTCACTGTATAGGGAAAAAAGATCTGGAGACATTACACATCCCTGTCTAACACCTCTCTTAATAGGCTGATATTGTCCCACTTCATTATCAATCCTTATGGCAGCGTTTTGTAAATAACACTAGAACAATATAATTCGCGAAGAAGCATTGTCACCTGTGCAATCTGGAAACTAATAACAATTTAGAAACGTATTCGAAATTACAAAATCGCATATCGCTTCATCATGGTATAGCAAAGATACCTACTCCCTTCTGTTTTGCTTGTCCATGAGACGACGGACACTGCTCGGAATACCGTGGACATAAAAAAACCACCAATGAGCAAATTCTACAGAAAGCAAATGAGAACCGTAAACTGATTAGAGAAATTAGACGTTGACAGTCAAAAATATTTTGGCCACGTTATAAGAAGAAATAATTTAGATAACTTGATGATAAATGGCAAGATTGAGGGAGAAAGCATAAGGGAAGGCATAGAAGTCAATATCTGGATGGCTTGACCACGTGGCATAGTCGAGACAAAAACACAGAGCTGATCCACGACTCATGTGATCGTGTGAGATGACGAAACATGCGGCCCACGCTTCTCTTCATGACACATGATGATGGTGAACATACTGAAATAGTGAAAACAAAATGCTTTGACTAATATATTGACTTGACTGAATGAAAATGAAATATATTTATTGTGACAGAACATGTTTCATGATTTCATGACTGCAATTCTGAATATATCCAGTCATGTTTCATGTGAGAATGGAAAGATAGAAAACCTAATTTTAGTATTATAAATTGATCTATATCGGTCTCCTGGTGAAGAGGTTAACTTCTTTCTCCGTAATTCCGAATACTCACGCGGATAACGCAGCTGCGCCAGATTCGATAGCGGATTGCGTCACGTTGGTTACTTACGGGGGTATGTGAGCCGGTCGCTCAGAAAGCAATGGCAAACTACCGAAGGTAATCTTGCCAAGACATCAACAAGAGCTGAAAAATCCTGGTGTTGACTGCAATGTCTTGGACAGGATATCTTCTTCTTCTTCAGCTTTCCGAGCCATTGAGGTTCTTTGCTGCAGATACAAGCCGTCTCCATTCGTCTCTCTGGTTGACCTTCTCTGGCCAGTCGTTTATTCCAAGTGCTTGTAGGTCTGTATACATATTATCTCTCCACCGTCTTCTTGGTCTACCTCGGCGTCTACGGTCATTTATTTCCTGAGTGTAAGCGAGTTTTGTTTCCCTATTATCTTCCATTCTTTCTATATGTCCCAGCCAGGACAGGATATGTGGAAAAAAAATTGATCAATGCTTGGAAATGTATAACATGATCATGTTGTTATTATTTTCCTAGATCTGGTAATACCTGTCTCTGAGAATGGCGGTTCTCCTGCGCCAGATGTGAGAGCTACAGTTGTTGGCATTGTTGCTACAATAATCTTCATTATTATAATTTTTGTGATAGCATTTCTGGTGAAAAGTAAAGGTACGTATTGAAGCACATATTGTTTCATATAAATATAGCATGTTAACTGTTACAAGTAATTGTTTGGGTGAATAGTTCAGTATGCTGTGCTGTTATTGTTTTCATTGTTGTTGTTGTTGTTGTTGTTATTATTGTTGTTGTTGTTGGTTGTTGTTGTTGTTGCTGCTGCTGCTGCTGTTGCTGCTCCTGCTGAACTGTGTAGTTTGGTTTTGGTATATTATCACTATCATTGAACACATATATGTACATACATGCTGCAGACTTCCCTCATATACCACATACGCATAATCTCAACACTGTGCACCAACCCTGTAACACCAGAGAGACTTAAATTGTCGGAACACCAGAATCTCAGACGTTATAAATATCGTTGAAGGGTAGGTTTGTAACTTTGAAATATTGCCTTGAAAGGTGGCCTATTGAGCCAGATCTTCTATAAATGTCCAACCGCAGAGGAATGTTTAACGCGCCAGAACATTTGGAATGGTGTAATAAGCTGAATAATAAGATACGAATAATTTACCTGTGCTGTATCACACACAACATTTAGAATGATGTAATCTGTTGAATAACTTGGTGTTGATGAGAATAGTTACATGTGGTATATGGCACACAACATGTGGAATGGTGTCATCTGTTGAATAACGTGGTGTTGACACCACCAGTTAGTTGAATTGATCCTGTCAGGTACCCACACAACATATAGTTGTAAGTCCACAACTGCTGACACATTCGTGCCATATTTGTTAACGTAATCAATTAACTTCACAATCAAGTTCATGTGATATTTGTTAACGCAATCATTTGAACTTGATGTTAAAATCCATTGAACATTTGTTAACAATATCACTTCAACATGATGGTAAAATTCATATCACATTTGTTAGTATAAACAGTTAAAATCTGTGGTTAAATATGTATGACATTTGTAAACGCAATCGTTTTAACTTGATTTTAAAATGTGTACTGTATTTGTTAGCAACACCAGTTGAAGTTGATGATGTTATATTAGTCTCCCACATCAATGTTGTCCCATCAAATAGTCTGGCTGACATTTACAATGCTGGTAGAACATGACGTTCAGTGTCTGCTCCTCACATTTCATCGCATAGAGGGTGCGTTGACGATACCCACAATTCCCTGAACCACGGATTATAACTTGCACAAACATAATTAAGACACAAACACACAAATTACCATCATCATCACCATCATTATTATCATCATCCAGCTAGTCTTATAGAACTTCGCTCTCATCGCAACACGACAAACATATTCAAATACAGCTGCCACTTTAACTTTCTTAGAAATGACAATGCGGTAGTTTACCCTTGCATTCCACACCCACGTGACTCTAGTCAACATGCTCAGTTTTTAGCTACGTCTAAGCTGCTCAGATGAGTACCTTACTCTGTAGTTCATTCAATCATTCATTCAGTAGCATGTCCTTTGCAGAACCTCGCTCCCATAACTACCTTCCGGAAAGCTTCTCGATCACAAGCAAGATGTCCCGCATCTAATACACCCATCTGGAGATCATCCGCCACATCCTGCACCCATCTTCTCATTGGCCTTCCTCTTCCTCTCTTCCCAGGCATATACCCTTCCATTATTGTTCTCTCCAAACCTTCGTGACGTTTCAAGTGACCAAAATACTTCAATTTTCTTTGTTTTATCGTCTTTAATAGCCATCCCTCCTCAATATTCAACTCTTGAAGTATGGATGCATTTGTTCTTTTCTTTACCCAAGATATTCTTAGAACTCGTCTATAACATTTATATTCAAAGGCGTTTATGCGCTGTTCAGCTTGTTTAGTAAGTGTCCATGTATCACAGGCGTATGTTGCAATGGGAAAGATGCATGCTCTTAAAAATCTAATTTTTGTAGTTCTGTCTGTCCCACTCCATAATTTATTCATCTATTTTAGTCTTTGAAGAGCAATGGATAGTCGCCGTTTAATTTCTTTTATTGTGTCACCGTTATTGGTAATCAATGACCCAAGATATTCAAAATTTTCCACCACCTCCAATTTTCCCCCATTAATGTATATTTCTTTCTCCATAGTAGTTTTATCTGTATGCATTATCTTTGTTTTTGCTATGTTAAGATATAAGTTGTGATTTTCACTATTCAATTGGGTTGAGGCTATTAGGTTTTCTATGCCATTCTGTGTTGTGGATAGTAATATTGTATCATCAGCATATCGAATCTCTGGTATGTCATGACCGCCGATATTTAGGGCATCATATAGCTCCCTGTTTATATCATCTCTTACATTTCTCATTATATTTTCGGCGTACAGGTTAAACAAATAGGGTGACAGCACGCAGCCCTGACGGACTCCTTGCTTGATGTCAAACCAGTCTGATGCCTCGCCATCTATTCTAACTGCTGCTTGTTGGTCTAGATAGAGCATTTTTATGAGTTGTACTACATGTGATGGAAAGCCCATAGTCCTCATGATTTCCCAAAGTTTCTGATGCTGTACACAGTCAAATGCCTTTGAATAATCCACAAAACATGAGTATAGGTTTACATTAAATTCTCTGCACTTCTCTATTATTAAACGCATGTTGAATATGTTATCTCTTGTTCCTCTTCATTGTCTAAATCCAGCTTGAACTACGTTAATCTCTTCTTCCATTTTCTTACGAAGTCTTGCCATTATGACTTTTAGTAGGATTTTACTTGCATGACTGATCAGGGCAGCAGTTCTATAGTTGGTGCATAATTTCAGGTTGCCCTTTTTTGGTATTGGAATGAAGATAGTTCTCTTCCAATCTTTTGGCCATATACCATATTTCCAAATCTTTGTACATAATGCATGATATATGTGTATGCTTTCTTCTCCTCCCGCTTTAATTAGTTCGGCTGGTATCTCATCACATCCAGGAGATTTACCATTCTTCAGGTGCTTTATAGCCCAAGCAATTTCATCTAATGAGGGTTCAGGTTCTGTCTCTGCTGTCGTTGGCTCATGTATCTCATTCATATCCTCACTGTCACTCATATCATACATTCCACTGCAGTACTCCTGCCATCTTTCTAGAATTTGTCTAGATTATGTTAAGGTATTTCCCATCTTGTCACAGATAACATTCAATTGAGGTTGAACATTTCTTGCTTACGATATTGCTCTATTCTGGTACAGCAATCTTGTATATATTGATTTTTGTCCTTTCTTGTGTTCTTTCTTATTTCTCGAGTTAAAGATTTATACTTCATCCTGTGGTTAATTGATTCATCTCCTTTCTGTTTCAGCTCCCTTCGTTGTTTTATTAATTCTAACGTGTCTAATGTAACCCATGGCTTAAGTTGCTTTTTCTTGGTCGGAATTAGATCTTTGGCTGCATTTATCAAGATATCTCTAGCTTGTACTGCCAGTTCATCAGGTGTCATTTCTTCTTGTACAGACATCAAGACCCCAAAGCGATTCCTAACTTCTATGTTGTATGTGTCTGGTATGTTTGAGAGATCAAAACGAAGTGGCCTTGGTCCTCGGGTGAGCTTTTTGAGTTGTAATTTCAGATCTGCTTCTAATAACTGATGATCTGTATCACAGTCTGCACTTCGTAGGGTTTTTGCAGATGTTATGCTTGATCTCCATCTTCTATGTATTAAAATATAGTCTATCTGATTTTTGGTAAAACTGTCTGGAGACTTCCATGTGAAGAGTCTTCTTGGATGTTGTTTAAAAAGTGTGTTGACTATCGTTAACTCATTTTCTGTGCACAATTCAATTAATTTGTCACCTGCATCATTTCTATTTCCTAATCCAAATTTTCTAAAACGTGTCTCTCATTTTCAGCTCTTCCTGCACCTACTTTTGCATTAAAATCTCCCATTATTATTGCTATATCATTATGACCAATCTTATTTAATGTGTCTTGTAGTGTGTTGTAAAAATCTTCAATTTCGTCTTCCTCTGCTGTTGAAGTAGGTGCATATATCTGTATGAGAGTTGTGTTTTTTGGACGGCCTTTAAGTCTAATAGTGAGGATTCTATCACTAACTGGATTATATCCCATTAAAGTTTTTGCAGTTGTCTTATCTAAACAAAATGCCACTCCACTCTGGCCTCCGACGTCTCTACCAGAATAAATGAAACTACTTCCATTTTCAGTCGTAAAATGTCCCTTGCCGCTCCAGCGATGTTCACTAATTCCTAAAATTTGAATGTTTAACCTCTCAATCTCATCACACACTACTTTAAGTTTTCCCTCATACAAACTTCTCACATTCCACGTTGCCATTCTCACTCTGTTTCTTAGTCTGACACAGGGGATTTCCTTGGTAACACAGTCAGGATTAACTCCGTCATCACTATTACTAGTACTGGTCCCTGCGTCACACTCTTCCCCAGTGTTATCTGATCTGCCTGGCCTGGGGGTCTCGCCACCAGATCTCTTTCTTATTATGTTTTCTTTCATGGTTGTTATGGTTTCTTGGCAAGTTTTGCAGAAGGTAGTTTGCCATTGCTTTCCTTCTGGGCAGTGACTGTACTAGTCGGTGGCCATAGCCATTGTCTCTACTGATGAGATCATCTGCCTATCGCCGCAGAGTGCAAGACCATAACCAACAACAATCTGTCGGCTGCTCTCACATTCCATCCACCACCTGCTCACATGGCTTCACGTAACCCTGATCGGGGGGCTAAACGGGTACTCCACCTTGCCCAAGAGTGTCCCGTAGACTAACGGAGGAAAGGAGGCGTCTTACATCTCCTTTGATAGGGGATACCCCTACCCCGCTAACCGTACTCTGTAGTACTCTTGCTAAAAGCAAAGAACACCCTGTAAGTGTCCACTTATCCTGGCGGACCCTTGGTCTCCATGTTGCTGCCACATTACGGTATGTTTCCTTATATCTGCCACTTAGACGCACACGTGCAAACTTACTTGTGTATGTTCTGATGTTTTTCTACATTTGACTTATGCTAAAGTATTCTCTAATGGCTTTTGATGTATGCTATAATACAGGCGAATTGTATTTGATTTATGCTATGGTGTATGTCTATGACAATTGATTAACGCTATAATATGCGCTAATGCCAGTTGATTTATACTATAATACAAGCTAATGTCATGTGATTGCAGGAGCTCCAGTCAAGAGGAAGAAACATCGAAATGCCGACACATCAATGTAAGATTTCAAGTGTGTGGGTTTTGATGTGTATCTGTTAAATGTGTCAATGTCTACCAGATAGATAAAATATCCAGATATAGATAGACACACAGACAGACAGAGATAGACAAAGTGTGTGTGTATGTGTGTGTGTGTGTGTGTATGTTGTGTGCGTGTATGTAAGATAGACACACACACACGCAGAACGAGAGAGAGAGAGAGAGAAAGTGAGTGAGAGAGAGAGAGAGAGAGAAAGTGAGTGAGAGAGAGAGAGAGAGAGAGAGAGAGAGGAGAGAGAGAGAGAGAGAGAGAGAGAGAGAGAGAGAGATTAACACCATAATTACGGATTTGTCTCTTTCCTATTGCAGGCATGCAACCGAGAATAACGAGCCAGGTACACTTTATTCATTTTTATGTAATATTATATGTAATACTTGTTTATATTATATATATATATATATTCTATGATTTTCGACTCTAATGATCGTGTAAGATGGCCAAACTAGACAGCCCAGACTTACCGGCATCCCATGATGACGATGACATAAAAAGACATGAATGTCTTTAAAAGGTCATTGTGGAAAGGGGATGGGGGGGGGGGGCGAACTAGGTAAATGGAGAATTTACCCATGACAGCAACAATGGTGGGTTGCCGGACTTATGATAAAGAAACATTGTGAAAGACTGCCAAGGGTTGATAGTTCTTATAACAAGGCGCACACTGGAGTCTCAGTTGGTTGAATATAAATGGAGTTTTATTTCAAATTGATGACCACTACAAGAATCTTGTTACAATTCCAAAATCAGGGTGACTTCTTTCTCTAGTCTTCGATGTTTACTGACTGCCCTAACAACAAACTACGTCACGACTTGAGCATCTCTCTCCTCATCCCATCCTGATGCTCAAGCGTGCTGTAGCTTTGCACACCTAACTAATACATTCTGCTACACCTTCCTATGTTTTGAAAAGACTTTTTCCCTTCAAAAAGTCTTTACTCCTAATCCCTCTATTCTATACCCTCTCTTTTCTTACTTCCCACAATTCCTCTAATCTGCCCCAAACCAATTCTATTTTAAGTAAATATTCTATTCTGTAACTCTTCTCCCTGTCATATAGTAAACCACTATGAACTTCTTCTTCGTTTCTGACTCTTCATAACATAACACATATTAATTACATATCATCAATAACATTTAAATCTCAACTTTATACAATACATCATAACACATATGGTTACCTTTTTAAAATTAACACTCCTTCTCTCCATAAGCAACCCGCTTAAAATTCCAAACACTGTACTCTTCTGATACCAACTCCCTATTGTCATCACCAACATTACTTACTAATTCTCTACTTTCAATCAACCTGAGAACACTCGCACATGATAGAAAGACAAAGGAATCGGTGCGCACCAGAGATTCAAAGAAGTAGAACTTTTTCTCACAAAAAAACCACACTTAGCTAAACCACACACACCTTTACCCCCCTATGTCATTTGAGACTTTATGTAATAAAGTCTAAAACAATTATATCTTCTACAGTACCACTTGATTATGGTAACAGTTTACGCTGCTATCTACAGCCTCAAGTACCAACCATCAAAAATATTATTCACTCCCAAATGTCTATATATTACAGACAGTACACAATTAACAAGGTCCATCATCCCTCTAGACCTCTTCCAACTTATACACATCACCTCACATAACTAATCTTCTCTCATACCTCACTCAGAATTCTCTCTTAATCTCGCCGAAAATTTCAGCGACCCCTTAATGTCCATTTATTATGGGCATATCTACTAAAACCTCTACTTATGCCGTTATCAACAGCAACACTATACTCATGTCTGTGACTGCTTCCAATCAACATTATTCTATTACAGTCCATATATCACGGACCCTCAAAAACCAAATGTCATTTTGTCTCCCCAGTGACAATGTTCATTTCTCATTAACACATTTACAACCCTTTACTATTGTACTGCTATCCACAGTATCTAATCATTCTTCGGAGTCAAACATGGATTCAATTCATGTTTTGCTAATTGCCTGGCGTAGCACGTTACCCACTTCTTTTTCTATAAACCAGCAATCTCGTGTCTCTTATGAAAGTACAGCATTGCTCTTCTGACCCCATGTAAACTATGTTCTAAACTTTCCCCTCATTTACCTCACTGCTATATACGTTATTCACATTAATCTTTTCTTCCCCAATATGGCGTCCAATCCATATATCTTCAATTAATGCTCACTTAAATTCCCCATAACTATTTTACTTGTGTAGTAACCCCGTCCCTTAAGTATGGCCTATGTTTCCACAACTTCTCATCGCTGATTATCACAGCAATCTTGCTAGCAGAATATACTCATAAATGTGTCTCTCTACTAGTTCTCAGTAGTTTATTACCATTTTCTGAACGAAGGGTCCTAATTAAAACCCCATGTATTGTCTTTATTCTAAACAAAACCATGTAAACTAAACATAACTTAATTAATTTCTAACATATATATAAACATACAAGACAATTCACGTAAATTATGAGTGAAGCGAAATAAAATCACAACAGGAACATCCCATACCCCCCCCCCCCACCCAATTTTTCTTATACATCATTTATGTTTCCCCACATATCAATTAAAGGTATTAACTTCATTCAAAGAACGACCTATAGTAAAAAATACAACATACATCCTAATCCTATTGTTCCAGAATCCTACTGGTCTCTTTTACGGACCAGTAGTTTGCACCAAAAGTCTAATAACACATAATCCTATTCTAAAATTCAAATAATAACAATCATATTTACAGGACCAATCAAGCAAAGAAAACATATTATATATGAGGCATTAAAAACTCAAATTCAATAAAAACAACTTGTCTTCTCGATATAAAGAGAAGGTTTTTTTCCAAAAAAAAAATATAAGTCACTTAGAATTAACTACGTAAAGTGCCCCAGCAACCTTGGCCTCCTATACAACCAATGTAACACATATCCTATTCCACACAAGTCATGCCTATTCCGTTATTCTTATAACAGATAAAACAAAAACAAACTCATGCTCATTGCATTAACCTCAAAATATCTATATATCTGTTACCCTACAGACCAATTCCTAACTTAGAACAATATCTGTTCTCTCAACAAAAGTCATAATTATAAATGACCGTCAATCCTCGATTCTCTCCCCTCACAATATTCTATCTTTTACCAGACTAACTCCTAACCCATTTCACAATATCTGGAATATCACCCTAACCAACCACTGTAAACTGCAGCTCAAATCACTTCACTTACTACTATTGTGGCGGCTATCCCAGCACACTACAACTCATTTCTCTACTAAAGGAAACCGTACCTCGACACACTAATTGTTTCCCTTGGATTTGTTCCAAGTATTACTACAACTACAATCATTATTACCGTTAACTACGGTATCTCCACCCTCCTACGTCCAACCAAACTTTGTCTATTTACTATAGACCTCTCACCAATACATCTTCCTACTGTACCAACAACTAATTCCACTTTTAAGTTTCTCGTCTACCCGACGCAAATAATATTTCCTTCTCCTGCATCAGTACTTTCGTAACATCTCACCACAACTACTCTAGGCTATCATCAAGTCTCTCCTAGCGTTCTTACAGCGCGATGATAATTAAACCAGTCACACTTATCGGAACAAGTTCTCTAACATTCATTTATCTAATCTTGTTTATCTCCGTATCTTTCACTCCTCTTCCTATTTATCGGGATTCTTACAGAACAGTAACTCACACCACTTATAACTGACAACAGACCTCACTTTCCTCATTTCTCAGTATCAGGCATTCCTACTTCAACCTGTCCCTGTCCCTGTCAACAATACTAAACATATTTTATGAAACGTCATTCAGAATGTTAACTCTCTTTCTGTCAACCTGTCATACAACTTCCATAAATTCCGTCCAAGATTACACACCTTTCTAATCATGTTCTTTCTATCTCTCAATTTTCATATACTCAGTTACTCTATGCTCCACGTTTTATCAACATCACTTATCAGCTACTCTTCGCATATTCACACGGTATTCGTATTTTATGTTTGCTCAGACAGTGATACCCAACCTCGCTCTTATCTCACTACTACTCTCGCATCGCGACGAACACCTGTTTATCTATACTTATACTCACGCACGTACTAAACGCCTCGTACATGCATGCGGTATTTATCACTTGTCATCATCCTATCCATACTCGACGGACATATGTTTGTCTACATTTTTACACCTACAAGAACAACGGATTATCAGACACACTACTTCAACACTCAACAGGACTTTCACAATTCAACTGTTTTCTTATTTCTACTTTTCTCACTCATACTCTCCTTTTCAAATGTCATCATCTATATATTATCTCTCGCAAACTATATCTCTTTTACACCCTAACCAGCACTATCAACGATCTCTCAAAACAAACCTCATTCCGACGAGCCACTAACCTCGTAACTATCATTCTATACTTCTCCACAACTTTCTCAGATTTAATTACCTCTTCTTTCTTCGCAAGGCTGACGTAATTACTTCATGCCCTTCACCAAGAACTCGTATTCTTCAATCATCAACTTCTACAGTCTTTTACTCTTAATGTTCTCGCGTTCAACCGGCTATTTTACACATGATACTCAATTTCTCCTCAATCTATATCTCCTCATCAGACACTCTCGGTTCAGCTGTCAACAATACTATACTTACTTCTCAAACTACCAAGCGAAACTATCTCAGGCATCACGTCATAGCTCTGAGTTGAACCATCCACTCTAGTACGAGCATTTATACCTAGTTTATCTCTCTCTCTCTACTAATTCTGTGCTGAATCTACTCTACTTTAATCACCCCAGTTATACATCACTCAACGTGATTAACTCTCTGTATCTATCCATTCCAGACAAAGGACTATTTTAATTTCTACCTTGTTTACTCTCCCTACACCGCAACTAAACACAAGATATCCTTTATTACGTATCCAAGTAGAATATCATTTGCCGTAACTCTCTATCCTCAACAACACTATTGCCTACCCTGTACCAAGTGATGCTACACCAAAAAAATTCATCTGCCTCCTTTTAGACAGCCCATATGTATTTGCTCAAACCGCAATTCCTCTCATAAGCCAAAACAATGTCATATGTCTTTCGTCACCCTTAGAATTTTAACAGCCATAAAGCGCATCCAAGCCAAATATTTCGTTGTCTCTTAATACTTTAGTACGTCTTTCTTCAATTATGTCATCTTCACTATCTGTTGTTAACCTGTTGTTAAAGTACTCAGGTCTTAAGGTCCTATATTCTTCTATTTTTCTTAAATCACTTTCTGTCGTCGAGTAAATTTCCGCTATCTGTTTATTACTATTCTTCTTCTTAAATGCTTTCTTCCTATTTCCTTCATTTGCGTCGGTCTGCTCACTGTTTCCTGTCAACCTTACATAACGTTTATATTTCCCCATCTCATCTTCGGATGACACACTAATAATAGTTCCCTCATCAGATTCATGGTAGTGGTTTACTGAAGACACGTCGATCCTATTCCTATAGTCGGCTTTAGAACGTCTGACTTTCCTCTTACTTTTATTCCTCATGCTCCGATTCTGTACAACTCCCATATCTTTATCTGAAATATTCTCTCCATAGCCTGAACTCTCACACTTAATATTTCTACACCATTTAGGAATTAATTTAATGTCTATACCTGAGGAACTTGATATCTCAGTTGTACCTTTATTAACTATCAGACTGTTAATATTTCTTTCCTCAATACTTTTCCTCTTTGGTCTCTTTTCATTTTTGGTTCTCGTCTGTCTATCCTTCTTAATTTCAACTGTGTCTCCCTTTTCTAATTTCAGCTGATGAGTTTTAATAGTTTGCACTTGGTCATTCTTCTCTATATTATCTAGCTGAGTCTGTGTCTCCTTATCTATCATTTTATCTGCTTGCGTCTGTGTCTCCTTATCTATCATTTTATCTGCTTGTGTCTGTGTCTCTCGGTCCATTTTCTTTATCACCACCGTCGTTTTATTTTCCTGTCTACTAGTCACATTCGCAACCTTTTTAGGATTAGTTTGTATTTTATTTACAGGTTCAACTCTGTCTCTTACACCTGAGTTTAGATATTGTATTTGTCTTTTTCCAAACCATTCGTCACGTCTTTTCCTAGCAGTCTTGCTATAGGATGGCCAGTTCCATAACTTATTGGAAAAGTCTCTCTCAGGACCATTCTTGTATCTATAACAGCTATACCAGTCCGACATTTCACCATTACGTCTGTTCTCACCGTCTTTTACCCTATATACATCAGGTCTTGGTTCGTCATAAGCATATTGTCTTCTGTCTTTATTAAACAGTGATTGTCTCCTGTTATTCTTTCCTACTCTATTGTACTCTACCTTAAATCTATATGGGTCTTGTCTAGTCGTTCTGTTCTGCAACGTTTCTACAAAATTTTCTACCTCATTAACTGCCCTCTTTTAATTCTCCCAACCATGTACTAATACGTTGTAATTCTATATGTAGGTAATTCATATTAACTTCTTCTTCTGTATATTCTTTGGTACCTGAAAAAAAAACTCGTCCTGAGCTCAGCTGAAATAAGAAGAAAAGAAAACTGTTTCTCTACTGTGCTGTGACGGTCTGCCTGTTGCCATATCCTGTTGTTTCTTTTGCTGTGTTAAGTCTATCTATCACTGTTCCTACCCCCGTCAAAACTTGTGCCAATGAATCTTGTTCTGTCATGCTGAAATATTTCTGTACACTAATAAATCAAATTTACATTTGTAACCAGCTAATTTAAAGATATGATCGTATTTACTTTATACAATAGGAATTGTTCAAGTAGTCAATGGTATCTAAAATAATATTTAAGGTTTTCTAATTACCAATATCTCTGCTCCCGATCCAAGAGAGACGGATTCCTCTATGTTCGTTGAAAGTTTTCCTGTCAGGTAGAACTCAAACGATAGGAGTCTGTGTTAGTTGAAATGCTCCTCCAACCGATCACGCACTTCATGGAGTTTCTTCTTCCAACGTTTCAGTAACTTCAGCCCCTGGTCGGGCCCCTACCAGATTTCCGGCTTCTTTTCACCCGATAACAGGGCACATCAAAGCGACGTCTTGAAAAACCAGAGTGGCTCAGTAAAGCGATTTAACTTTGGGTCCCCTCTTCAGCAGGTCGGCAGCCCAGTCCGCCCAACCACTTCCGAGGGTTCCCTAACAACATCGCTTCTGTTGATGACCTTCTCATTCCTTCTTATCCTTCAAATGAGCAATTGACTTGTTTCCTCAGACTCTCAAGGTCACGACTCAACGGCTTTCAGTTCGTTCCAGGCAATCTTGATGCGAAGTAGATGTGTATAACGTCTCTACTGGACTACTATATTTGCCTTCAAGTTTCTTCTTCTTGAGTCTCTTGTTTCGCAGGAGCCCGAGAAAACGTGCTGGTTATTCTTCCGCTCAGTAGGATGGTGACAATCGCACGCACCGCAACCCGTTATGGCAAGCTGGTTTTCATACCTCTCCTGACAACAACCGCCTGTACAGCTAGGATTCTTGATAGCAGGTCCGTACAGCGAGGTTCACTGAAGAATACTTACAGACAACCACCCCTAGCCGGGCTTTTGGCTGCTATAACTCTCATAGACGACGTAGTGGCCATTTATCAAACTCGTCTTACGTTCAATATTAGTGTAGAACTGAGCCGTAATCCTGTATCCTGGCAATTGATATGAGCAGAACCAAGATTTTCAAAATTTTGGGAGCCACTTTGACGTGTTACTTTGATGTTCGATGTGTCAACGTAGACAGTGGTTTAAGATTCCGCGACAACCCAACTAGGCATCCTGTTTCGTGGGCATCATTTCGCTTATATAACAAAGCGCACACTGGAGTCTCAGTTGGTTGAATATAAATGGAGTTTTATTTCAAATTGATGACCACTACAAGAATCTTGTTACAATTCCAAAATCAGGGTGACTTCTTTCCTCTAGTCTTCGATGTTTACTAACTGCCCTAACAACAAACTACGTCACGACTTGAGCATCTCTCTCCTCATCCCATCCTGATGCTCAAGCGTGCTGTAGCTTTGCACACCTAACTAATACATTCTGCTACATTCTTCACCGATAAGCCAATTGATGATGCTGGTAGATTTGAAATTCACATTTATGGAAATAAAACTCTGTGATTTTAACTGTTCATAAAAACTCAGTTAGGCAGAAGATTTTAGAGCCAAATATTCGGGAAATATCATGTCATTTGAGAGATAAAGTATCCAAGGTTTCATTTCAAAGTGAATTCAACATTTAAATTACCATAATTTTGATGCTTCAGATCAGAGAAAAATAACAGGCGACAAGGGAAAATTATGATCTCTATGAGAAACATTACCATTCACATCTGAGAAAGTTTTGTGATTTTAACTGTTCATAAAAACTCAGTTAGGCTGGTCACTGAGGTGTCGGCCTACTCTGCAAAACTTCTACATAACATATAGGGTTAGTGAATCATTAGTAATGGTAGGTAGAATGGCCCTGAAGTAGGGCCGGTGATGAAGCACCTGGACCCCTTCCTGGTCACGCCAATCTCCCTGGTTCACGTCCCTATTACCAGCCAGCGCAGATATAGTACCGTGCCTCGGGTACAAAATCCAAATCTAATAGTATATACATGGTCTTAATACTTCTCCATGTAGCAGAGATCCACACCCCGTTCTCCCCTCCCTCCTCAAGGGCCGGAGCATTTAGAACGGTGTCACTGCCCTTATAGGACAGCCCTGTCCCGTCGGTCAATTCTCACACATTGTCCACCTCTCCGGAATCCATATATATTAAGCTGGCATTTCATTGAGGGACACTATCTATAAGACAGATGAGAGGAAAGCCAAGAAGAGAAGCCAGTGGTCGCCCACCAAGTGACAAAGACTTTCGACTCAAGTCACGACCTTGAAACGACCTCCGATAGTTCTATATATCTTCGCACTACAATCGCCTCGCCGAGCTGCGTCGATCGAGCCCGCACATGCCCTAGTACAGGCGACGTCCTACACTATTTCCGGTTTCCTCCTCGTGACGTCATTCCGCATCGACGACGTTCGATTTCAGGAAGCTGGTTCATGTGTGAACTCAAATTAAAGCTCTCGTTGTCATGAACCCACTTAACCCAACCGACAGTAGCCGTGAATAACCCCAGCGCCGCTAACACAATAAATATCCCTGTATTACACTGCTACGGTTAGTGCACACCGCCTAGCACTATCGGGTCACCGAGTACCAAAGTTAAATAAACTAAAGAGTACACATACCTTCAGATTGCTGAACACAGTTTCATACTGGAGTAGCTGTAACTCAGCAGGACTAGACGTCGGATCTCTTTAACAACTTTGAGACATCGATCGCCCCAGCTCTCCCTAATGAAAACACACTATGTAAAAAAGCGTCTGTCCACGAGCCATGACAGCCAGCAACTGATCCTTGTCCGTCCGGCGTAATCCACTGCGCATGCACCAAAACCATGCGCTGTCAGCCGGTGAATCATGTTCACCCGGCCTAGGTTTTTGGAATAATCTCGAACGCCAGCCAAAGGGCGGTAATTTTCCAGAGAACCGGGTAGGGTAATAGTAGGGTTGTCTGCCTTATACTGCACGGCCGAATCAAACGGCGTCTATCTCGTGACAGGTGGGTGGGGGTGAGTTGTTTAGGGATGAGTATGTTTGTGTGTGGGAGATCAGTTTATGGATGGGGATTATGTGAGGGCGGGAAGATGTTTGTGGGTTGGAGATGTGTGTGTGTGGGGTATATGCGGGAGGTGGGGTGTGTGTGAGTGGGAGGTGTGTGTTTGTGGATGGTAAATGTCTTGGTAAGTGGAGATGTGTGTGGGGGTGACCTATGTATGGGTGCGAAGATATGTGTTTGAGTGTATGGGTGGGGGTTGTCTAGTTAAGTTATGTGTGGTTAAGGGATGTGTGATTGGGGAATGGGTGATTGGGGGTGGGTGAGTGGGTGAGTCAGTGTAGTTTGGGGAATGGGTGGAGGATGTGTGTGTGTGTAGGTGCGGGACGTGTAGGTGGGGGGAATTTGTGTGGGTGGGGGAAATTGTAAGTGGGGGATGTGTGGGTGGATGCGGGTTTTGTGTGTGGATAGGTGCCGGATGTGTCGATTAACGGGGATATGTGTGTGTGGGTGGGGGATTTGTGGTTGGGGGATATGTGTTTGGCTGGGTGGTTCGAGATGTGTGGATGGGTGAGTGATGGTGGGTTATGAGATAAGTTGAGGATGTGTGTATGGGTAGGGAGATGTGTGTAGGTTGGGAATGTGTGGGTGGGTGATGGGTGGGTGGGTTATGTATGTGTGCCTGGGTGTGTGTGTGTGTTTTGGGATGGGAATTTGTGTGGGGGATGTGTGGTGGGTGAGAGATGTGTGTGTGGGTGGAGACATATGTGTAGGTGGGATTTGTATGTGGGTGTTGGATGTGAAGCTGGGAGATGGGTCGAGTGATGGGGGCATATATGTGTGCATGGGGGTGTGTGTGTGCTTGGGTGGGGGATATGTGTGTGATGGATATGTGGGTTTGGTTAAATTGTTCGGAGTGTGCGGGTGGGGGGTGGAGGATATGTGGGTGGGTGAGTATTGGTGGGTTATGGGATGAGTGGAGGATGTGGGTTATGGGATGAGTGGAGGATGTGTGTATGTGCGTTGGGAAATTTTTGTAGGTATGGGATGTGTGGGTGGAAGATGTGTGGGTAAGTACATGTATGTATGTCTGGGTGTGTATGGGTGGGTGGGTGGGTATGTGTGTGGGAGAATGAGTCGAGGGGTGGGGGTATGTATGTGTGCCTAGGGGTATTGTGTGGTTGGGTGGGGGATGTGTTTTTGGGGGATTGTGGATGGATAGAGGATGGGTGGGTTGGTGGGGTGTGTCTCATAACATGGTAACATGCATTGCTTATGTTTACAACGTTCATGTGACAATGTTTTTGTTTTTAATTTCCTTTTGTGAATCTATTATGCACTATTGATGAACTAAAGATGAGGGATTGGAAGGGCCGAATGTAAGACAGGCCTGTGTGCCCAATTTGTTACCCTTTGAAAATAAAGTCCGTTCGTTCGTTAGTTCGTTCATCTTCGATATATCCAGATTCATTAAGAAGGGAAGTAGAAAACAAGTGCAGAGAAAGCGACCATCGCTCGATCTTACACAATTTCTAGAGTGCACCACTTAAAACAGGCCTAGGTCTCAAACCATGGGCTAATTGACACTCCAGTTGCATGAGGTGGATATGGTACAATCTGACATCATGATGCAGAACAAATACTTGTTATTTCAACACATGTTTACTGCAAGCTGCAAAAGAGACCATCCCCTAAATATGTAGTGCACTTGCATAATAGATTTGTACAACACAATCTAGGCGTGCCAGGAAACTATGAACAATACTTAACAGAAGCCAGAATCTTCTTTAGAGATTGTTACAAAAAAATGGAACTCCACTGTATCTGAGTTTGAGAGACCAGCACTAAATGAATAACTGAAATGGATGGAGAAATACAATGGTAGTATTGAAGACTGAAGTTTGGGGTCTGGTGAAATCAGTACATGTGGGACTATTTCACAAATGTATGAAGCTAGGATGCCAGTGCCTTTATTTTAATGACGTTCCTTCAATAACGTTAATGTGTGTGTATGTGTGCGTGTGTGTGTATGTGTTTGGTTCTGAAGTAGTCTGGATTACATCTGATCATGTTCATACAATTGTTTTCCTCCAGATAGTGAGTCATCCATACATCATTTGTGTGTTTGTTTGTATGTGTGTTGGTGTGTGTGTGTGTGTGTGTGTGTGTGTGTGTGTGTGTGTGTGTGTGTGTGTGTGTGTGTGTGTATGTTGTGTATGCGCAATGCTCGCACATGCATGTACACATGTGTGCATTTTTATCACTAAGCATAAATCACTGTTACATGTATGTGCTATATTATCAAACTAGGATCACGCCATGTTTTAGAAGAGTCCCCAGAAGCACACGCCCCAGAGGACCCACAATACGAGGAAATAGTAGACTTCCGGTCTGACATGCCAGAGAATCCTGTCCATTATCCACATCAAACCCCAGAGGACCCAGACTACTTGGAGATAATCGACATCCAGTCTGACATGTCAAACAAGCCTGTTCATTATCCACAACAAGCCTCAAAGAACACACCCTACTTGGAAATAATCGACTTCCAGTCTGATATGACAAACAAGCCTGTTCATGATCCAAATCAAACCCCGAAGGACACACCTTACTTGGAAATAATCGACTTCCAGTCTGACATGTCACACAAGCCTGTTAATTATCCACATCAAGCCCCAAAGGACACACCCTACTTGGAAATAATCGACTTTCAGTCTGACATGTCAAACAAGCCTGTTCATTATCCAAAAAAAGCCCCAAAGGACACACCCTACTTGGAAATAATCGACTTTCAGTCTGACATGTCAAACAAGCCTGTTCATTATCCACAACAAGCCTCAAAGGATACACCCTACTTGGAAATAATCGACTTCCAGTCTGACATGACAAACAAGCCTGTTCATGATCCAAATCAAACCCCGAAGAACAGACCCTACTTGGAAATAATCGACTTCCAGTCTGACATGCCAAACACTCCTGTTTATCATCCACATCAAGCCCCAAAGGACACACCCTACTTGGAAATAATCGACTTTCAGTCTGACATGTCAAACAAGCCTGTTCATTATCCACATCAAGCCCTAGACGATCCACTATACTTGGAAATAATCGACTTCCGGTCTGACATGCCAGACAATACTGTTCATTATCCAAATCAAATATTAAATGCGCGTGATGGAGATGTGGAGTCAGAAATTGCCGTCAGTAGTCTCTAAAATGTACTTTCATTTAAATGCAACTTAGACATTTCAAGACTGTCCATTATAAATATATAATATATGTGTCTTAATGTGTGCTTTATCCATTATAAATACATCATAAATGCATCAGAATGTGTGGGTTATCTAGGTACTTTAGTAACATTTTCTAAATTGCTTTTTAATTATATAACTGCATAGTTGGACACCTCTTGAAAAAACAAATCCAACGACACCTTATTCAAGTATGTACGTCAATTGTAAGCTGAGATATTAATTTCTGTATGTCAGTTTATATTTAACATTGGCATATTGGTAACCCACTCTGGAAAGTGTGACCACAAACCACGTAAGCTAAGGGCAGATAGCTGCTCTTGTTTTTTTTTTGTTTTTTTTTTTGTTTTTTTTTTGCGTTAAGGGGGATAACTCAGGTTTTTATTTTGAACGCAAAATTCAAATAAAAACCTCAAACTCCCTCTTCCTCCAGCCTCTTCCTCCACTCCTAAATACTAGAATGGGTGGTGAATGCAAACGTGCATCATTATAATCTCGTCGCTCTGAATAATAAATAAGAATATTAAATGATCATCGTTGTATTATGACACGGAAAACCGCTATATTCCCGCCATTGAAATTTAACATGACGCATCTTAGCGTACTATCTTAATAATTTATGTTTGGGATGACCCCGCCGACTAAAATATTTGAAAATTTCACAGTACGCGTAGGAATGGATGCTCTATTTAATTATTTATACAAAATCAAGCGGCAACGTCTATATAACGAGTACTATATATATCCTTAATACCGGGGAACAATAACAAGAAAACGTAAATCGCCGTTTGAAACATCGCCGGCAACGTTCGGTAACTAAAAATGTAGTACCTAGGGTTATCTCTTAAAAATATATAATATATGTCAGGTTGTGTGGGTTATCCATTATAAATATACAATACTAGCTGACCCGGCCCAGCTTCGCCCAGCCCCTGGAGGGGATCTATCTATCTATCTATCTATCTATCTATCTATCTATCTATCTATCTAACTATCTTTCTATCTATCTATCTATCTATCTATCTATCTATCTATCTATCTATCTATCTATCTATCTATCTATCTATCTATCTGAGTGTCTGTCTGTCTGTCTGTCTGTCTGTCTGTCTGTCTGTCTGTCTGTCTGTCTATCTATCTATCTGTATGGAAGTATGGATATATGTGTGGATATATGGAAGACAATTAACACCTTGACAAACAAGTATAACTTCCGAAATTCTTTACCATCAAATCATATTACATGCGACTAATTCGGTAATTTTTTTCAACCTGACATAGACCAGTTGAAGGTTTCAATACCTAATTCTCATTGCAACTTATCTTTATTGTCATCGTTTTGCGAGAATAGATGCTCCGGCGATATTCTTTCCGACATACCGCTAATGACAATCACTGAAGTATTCACTTACATCAGTAACCTAAGAAACACAACCTCATCTGGGTTAGATGGAATCAGCAACCGGATTCTCCGTTGTGCTGCGCCGTGATTTTTACATCAATAACCTATGTATATAATCAATGTCTCACCAAAGGTCACTTTCCATCAGCTCTCAAAATCGCTAAAGTGTACCCTCTTCTTAAATCTGGTTCATTGGACAATGGTCTCCCGAACAATTACAGACCCATGTCCTTACTATCATCACTATCTAAGCCACTAGAAAAACACACCCATAAAGTAACATTACAGTATTTAGTTCGCAACTGGCTTCTTGTTGACAGCCAATCAGGAATTCGACCACAATATTCTTGCCATACGGCCCTAACAAGCATGATAGAAAATTGGCACCAGAATATAAACAACAACAGTCTATGTGGAACTGTGTTTATTGATTTCAAGAAAGCATTTGATATGATAGACAATGTTATTTTAATTAAAAAACTTGATACAATGAAAAGCGGCCCTAATGTAGTCACTCGAATATCATCTTTTCTATCAAACAGAAAGCAAGTAGTATCACTTAATATCTCTGTCTCAAACCACTACCTTCAATATTGGAGTACCGCAAGGCTCTATTCTTGGCCCTCTATTATTTGCCATATATATTAACGATCTACCTTTGCATCTTTCGTCGTCCTGCGATCTATTTGCAGATGACTGTACAGTGTACACAAACGCTGAAAACTGTATGTTACTGGAGTCGTCATTAAAACAAGAATTAAATAATGTAGTTAGGTGGAGCTTTTCAAACCGTATGCAAATTAACATCACTAAAACAAAAGCAATGTTATTAACAACCTGACAAAGACTTCAAACTCTAAGCTCACACACATCACTTCAACTTCACATCAATAACATGCAAGTAGAAAGTGTAATTGAGCACAAAACATTAGGCTTAATCATTGATATAAACCTAACCTTTAATTCCCACGTTCAAGCGCCCATTAAACAAACAGCGAAAAAAGTCTACCAACTCGCCACAATTAAAAACTTCCTTGATGAGGACACAAGGAAACTATTCTATACTTCTCATATACAGACACACTTTGACTACTGCTCTACAATCTGGGACGGTTGTTCTAATTCAAACACCAAGCGACTTTACTCACTCCAGAAACGGGCCATGAGTCTAATTTATAGCAAAAATGTATCTGACAATCCTAGCCTGTATAAACGCCTTCAGTTCCTACCATTCCGCAAACGCCTGCTTTTCAATAAAGCTTAACTAATTCATAAAATCCTGCATCGGAATGCCCCAAATTACCCTTGACCATTGTTTAAATATAATGCTAGCCACAATAAACGTTTAAATATACTACACATTCCGAAGCCTAGGATTGACTTCACCAATCCCTATTCATATAATCGCACATTATTCGAACACTATCTCAATACTTATTACCTTCCCCCTTAATAATAGAGATAATAATAATAACAAAACCCTTGTATAACAGCCAGTCCACTTTTTGTAGGCCTGTATATTCCACATGGCTAATAACAAGTGTCAGACCATTATCTAATATTACTATATCGTGTAGTTTTGATGTTTGCATTTTGCCCAAGCCTTTGTAATGCATATCTTTTATATTGTTGCTGTTATTTGTTAGCCTTGAATGATTTGTGAATGAAATAATATATGAAAGCGAGTGATAGAAGGGCAGAATGTTAGACGGGCCTGCGTGCCCAATTCTTAGCCCTTTGAAAATAAAGTTTGTTCGTTCATTCTGTCTGTCTGTCTGTCTGTCTGTCTGTCTGTCTGTCTGTCTGTCTGTCTGTCTGTCTGTCTGTCTGTCTGCCTGTCTATGTTCGGCCCTTTCCCGTCCCCGTTAAAAACATAGAATAGAAGAATAGATAGTTAGATTGATAGTAGAAAATATGATTGGAAGAGATCTAACTTCATTCAAATAACTAAAAAGGACAACGTGAAAGTACTGAAAGTAAACTTACCAAGATATCACGAACAGTCAATAAATTGTGGGCGGTGGGTTGACTGCGAGTACTGCAAAGGATATGAAACTAACTTTCTTTCACAAACAATTACATTTTTTTTTAAACGAACGAAAATCTCTATTTTCAAAGGGTTAAGCATTGGACACGCAGACCCGTCCTACATTCTTTCCTTCTTCTCTATTTCCCCTCATACATTCTTTCATTGAACATCTCGTATGAAGCAATTCTTTGACAACAAAAGAACAATAAGCATTAAAATGCATGAAAGATAATCAATAATACATGACTCGTTGAGGCAATGTTTAACATTGGAATCATAAATACCCAACGTGGGTGTAACGTGCCATACATATGGGAATGGTTAAAAAAAATTACATTACAAAAAAGATATGGAAAAGAATTAAAGAATATTAAATCATATAATGTACTGTTGAAGAAAAATAAAAAAAAGATGAGTTAGAAAATTTTCACGTATTTATAATAGATGCATTATTTTTATGAAAACATTGAAAATGCCTTAAAGATTTTATCATTATATATTATAACGTATATGCCTGTAGATAACTGTAGATAAATATTTATAAAACTTTGAGATAAATGCAACAATTATTTAAATTGCATATATAGCAATGCTACTAAAAGTTATGTCCCTTGAATAACTTTTCTCTAGTTAAGTCCCCTCGCTATATATTAGTTATAATGTAAATTAAAAAATTAAATTTTATTACGTAAATAACTGTACACTAACAAACTATGACATTTTGCTGCACAGGAATGAGAAGAACACATGTAGAAAATTTCATCTAACTCGGAAAACCGTTCGAAAACGCATAACGGAAATACGGACATGCATTGTCTTTTATATATATATATATATATATATATATATATATATATATATATATATAATATATATATATATAGATATATATATATATATATATATATATATATATATATATATGTCTGAGTTATCCATTTTAAATACTAATAGATGTGTCTGAATGTGTGGGGTACCATTATAAATACATAATATATGTGTCAGATTGTATGGGTTAACCAGTATGCACACCAAACCTGTGTTTGTGTTTTTACGCACATATTATATAATGTTTTATATTTCTAACATGAACAATTACAAAATTTTTTTGTTTGTTTGCATATCCCATTTACATGACATCTATGTCAACACCAGCATTGTACTGCTGTTGTGTTTACAAGTTCAGTAGTTTACGTTCAGGAGTTTGCCATTGCTTTCTGAACGACCGGCTCCCATGCCAGCACGTTAAAACCAAGTGCAACGCAGTCTGCTGCCAAGTCAGTCCCAGCTCGAACGCGGGTAAGCAGGCTTATGAATCGCGTCTGTAAGCGCTTAGCATAGAGACGGCTAATTTACACAATATGAAGTTTAAAATTAGGTATATGTTCTGGGAATCCCCCATCAAATGGAGAAATAAGGTGACCTTTTCCCTCTGCTAGCCTACGGGACACCCTTTGGCAAGGCGGAGTACCCGTTTAGCCTCCCAATCAGGGTTACGTGAAGCCATGTGCAGGTAGTTGATGAGGTTGAAGAGCAGCCGACAGATAGTTGTAGGTTATGGTGTCCAGCTTCACGATGGTAGGCAGAGGATCTATTTTTGGGGTAGACAATGGCTACGGCCATTAACCAGTATGGTTACTGCTATGAAATAAAGCAATGGCAAACTACCTTCTTTACAGATGCCTAGAAAATTATAGTTATATCATCGAAAATCAGAGAAACGGCGTAAATGGGTGATCCATAGGAGCAGCCTCGCCGGGTAGGGGTAGTCATGTGCACCAGGTGACACTAGACCGTCAGCAGACTACTGGGTGCAAAAGACTACTATCATTGAAAGAAGGAACTTGGAAGTGTTAGAACAATTAGTGCAGATTGAATAACATCAAACAAGAAATGGGAAGAGAGAATCGTATTAGGAATGTGTCAGACGAGATGGAAAGGGACAGTGATTAAGACAGGGGAGGATTTTAAGATTATTTATTCTGGAGGAGAGGAAAGGCAAAGAGGTGTAGCAATTATCTTGAATTTGAAAAAGTCAAAGTCTTTTGAAGGATATTGAGAAGTGTCAGACAGCGTTCTATTGGTAAAATTAATCGGCAGACCTTTTAATAATAAATGTCACTCAAATATATGCCCAACGGGAGAAAACAGTGAAGATAGTGTAGATGAATTGTATAATCACGTGGAGAATGCTTTGAAGAAATGTAAAAATTCATTAATAAACATCATAATGGGTGACTTCAATATGAAAGTAGGGAATCAAGGTGATGGATGCACAGTATGTTAACATAGTTTGGAAAAAAAAAAACGAAACGACACAGGATACGGGCTTGCAGAATGGGAAAAAGAACATGTACTGATTATTGGAAACACCTCTTTAAGCAACATCACAGAAGATTATGGACATGGAGAAATCCTGACAGCAGGATTAGAAACCAGATCAATTACATCCTGATTAACAGAAGGTTTCGAAATGCGTTAACAGTCGCAAAAACAATTACAAATGCAGACTGTTACAGTAATCACAGATTGATTATTGGCACATTACAGGTAAAGTTAAATAAAGTCAAGTATACATCAGGAGTCACTAAATATTATCTGTGTGCATTAAAAACAATAACAAGGCAATACACGACAATACTAACATAGAACATAATTGATGTATTGCCTGATCTAGAGATCCCATTTCAATATGTGGATGATCGATGGGACATGTTGAAGAATTCCATCAATTTGGCGGCAGAAACAAATATCCCAAAATTAAAGAAAGTAGGTCGTAAGAAGTAGATGACTGAAGTAAATGTACAACTAATGGAAACTAAGACACAACAAATCATAAGCCCGGCAAATATGAAGAGATTCACAGGAAAGTCAGAAAATTTTATAAAGAAGCAAAAGAAACATGGCTTGAAAATAATTGCATGGAAATTTAAAAACAACACAGCTATAAAAATACCAAATTAATGTACAAAAGAATTCAGGAGCTTACTAATAAAAGAACACACACATCAACGTGCTGCCTGAAAACAAACGATGGAAACATCATAATAGAAAATCATGAAATTGTATATACGAGTACATGGTCAGATTATGTGAAAAACCTCTATGATATACAAGAGAAGAACATTATGATATTCGGAGTAATAATGAAGGACCATCAAGTCTGAAGATAGAATTTCAGAATGCTATTAACTATATGAAATCTAGCAAGACCCTGGGTCTCGACAACATCTCAACAGAAATTAACACTACCCCAGAAGAATATGGAATAGATCAAGTCGCCAGACTGTTAAACACAATATATGATAGTAGCGATATGCCTCCTGAATTATGTAATTCTATATTTATTACAATCCCGAAGAAATCTTGAGCCTTGGAATGTGATCATTATCGAATAATTAGTACAATGAACAACATAACGAAGATTTTGCTAAGAATTATCTTGCAGTGAGTTAGGAAGAAAATACAACCTGAAATATGAGAAGAACAATGTGGGTTTATAGAAGGCAAGGGTACAGTAAATGCTGGGTATATACTGAGAACATTAATTGAACGTTCTATAGATGTAAGCAAAGATCTATATCTTTGCTTTATTGACTACACAACGGCTTTCGATAAAGTGAGACATATCAACATGATGGAGATGCTTGCAGATCTGCAAATTGATGGGAAAGACCTTAGACTCTGCAAACAAGAGATGTACTGGAGAGAAGAGCCCTATGTAGGAACATGCTTGGGAAGAGAGGCAGAGGGTTACAGAGAAACATGTATGACAAGAGCAGGACACCAAATAATAATGTAAAGAACATCAATGGTATACAAGTAACACTTGGCATAGAGGAGTGAAGAATTATAATCTCCATCGATTGTTACAAACAAGGCATCCGAAGAACAAGAAAAGAAATGTATTTAATGTCCATGTCTTCTTGCTTTTGTTGTGTGATAATTAGATTGTTAAATCTTAACCCTGGAATCGCTCATTAACTTTACATGTACTCATAAATGTAATTATGTCTTGACATTTCTAACAACAAAATTGAGTATGGAGCCGTCACCACGCATGCTCTATAAGCGGTCACATTAACCATCAGGTATAATCTGAGAGTGTCAACATCGTGCACTATTTCGCGGTCCTGTAAGTGCGATCTCAGTCTCATAATGTTACGAAGCCCATGATATAATGCAAGGATATCGAACTATCAATATGAGATTAAGGTTAGTGCTCAAAACTTCGTGTCAGCATTCGAGGACACACTAATAGAATGTCACAAGATCTGGACAGTTTTAAACACAACAACTGTGGCAGCTTCCAGTGAATGTCAGTTTGCGACAGCTGTTGATCACGGCCACAATACCTCGTTCCTAAGATCACAACCTGGGCACACAAATTCAAATTATATTCTTAGGGAGAAGGTGGGAGCCAGCGTTGTCATTCCACTTATGAAAATGTCCACTCTTATTACATTAGTGTATCATTTCTATATCAGTGTCATCTACATATCAATGGGTACTGGACTACTGTTGCATTCCTTCAGCTTTGGTGTTTTGTTTTCCTTCTTCCAATTGTTGGGTTAGCAGACCTTATATTTCCTGAAAAATATAAACACTGTTAAAGTACTTTTCAAAGTCTATCACAGAACATGTTTTCCATAACATTATATTTATTGACGTAAAAATGTGTGGATAATTAGAAAATTGTAGTTGTCTGTCCAGATTTGTTAGAAATCACACGAAATGTTGCTATACGTTTTATTATGTTAAATACAGAATTAGCAAAGTCGGGTGAGAGATAACAGATGAAACATGATTTTGTGTTAACCACAACAGAGTTTGTTCATAATTAGCAAATTGGTTAAGCTTTATGTTGACAGTTTCATTAAAACAAATTTATGCCTTAATTCTTGTTTACACCAACAGTGTATAAATCGGTGCCAGAGTAGTTATAAAGCTTAATAAGAGGGACTTCTGATACGTCTTTTACTTTTCCATTAAGGTGTCGGCGGAGAAAATTGAAATTTGGCACGGTGCTTATTCCTTCTTAGTGCAGCTATCACCTGAATTTATGCATTTCTGCCATCTCTGCGTGACCTTGAAAAGATCTTCAGAATAAAACAACCTATTTTTTTAAACAAATCTAGTTATCACCAGCCAGTATGACATCTTTGCCACTGTAAAAACAATTTCCTTTCAGCTGTTCATTTTTTTTTTTTTTTTTAAGATTTGAGAAAAGAAAAATGTCTGATGAAGCCAAATCTGGAGAATGTGGTGGGTGTGGAAGAATTTCAATATTCAAATCGTTGGCAGTTTGCAGCACAAGCCGTGTTTTATGGGAGGGCGCGTTGTCTTGAAGCAAAGGCAGAATTTGCGTACGCGCTATCCCTCTTTTTCTGGTTACAGCCTTTCTTCGTTTGATAAAGGGATCTGAATATTACTGCCCATTAACCGTGTTGCCATGAGGCATGTAATCTTTCAATACGATACCTTTGACGTCCCAAAAAAAACAATCAGCATCACTTTTCTTGCAAATTTTTGTGCTCTTGTCTTGACATGTGTTGTCGAGCCCGGGGTTTTCCACTGCATGCTGGCAATTTTGGATTCTTTGTCATAATGGTGAATCCAAGTCTCATCTAAGGTCACGATGGTCGTCAACATGTTTTTTCGACCGCCACATGTTGAGCAACTGGCCATAGCAATCAACCCGTGTTTGTTTCTGTTTACATGTCAGCAGGCGCGGGGCACACACTTTTCTCATGTTCAGTCTGTTGTGCAAAATTCTAAAACTGGTACTCTTAGTCAGTTATGCTGAACCCGATTATCTCTCCAATTGTCATTTTCCTATCCTATTCTATGATTTTCTTCACTTTTGCAGCATTTGCATCACTGCACCCTGAGGACGGTCGTTCTGATCTTCGCTGATCAGCAACTTGGAAACGGCCACACTTAAACTGCAAACACCAATTCTTTTACAGAAGCATACGAAGGACAGACTTCCTCAAACACTGGCTCCATATCCCTGTGTATTTCTGTAGGTGTTTTTCACTGTAACATCAAGAATTTTATCACAGTCCTGGCGTCTGATTTCTCCATTGTTCTGGCAAACCGTTGGATGTGCAGATCAGGTCAATAGAATGTGTTGTGCCATGCACCATATCGCGGAAACCAGTAGAGGAGGGAATTTAATCATTCCTATGTCAATTACAATTTTAATGGGCTATACATGTTCCAAATTTCAATATTCTCCGCCTTCTCCTTCATGATCAGGCTAAAGACGTATGAGAAGCCCATTGTGTGTGTGTGTGTGTGTGTGTGTGTGTGTGTTAGGTCTGCGGAAGTTAACGATTAATTAATCGATTAATCGTTAATTATTATTAACGATTAATTTTTTTAAACGATTAATCGAAAACTGTTCCCCCATCACTTATACAAATGACCCGGAAGTCTAAAAGTAACAACATGGCAGAGGAGAAATAAAATGTCCGGACGATTACACGAACATTTTTTTGTTTAAAGTATTGACTGATGGAAATATTGAACATGCTGAAAAGGTTTATTGCTTTCATTGTGATAAATCGTTTGCCTACCGTGGTTCTAACAACTCGCTTACTTACCACCTTCAAACCAAACATCCACTACAGTATCAGAAACTTCAGCTGAGACTGTCTATTGCAGCATCGCCACTTGCTTCGAAGCAGGCTACTTTGAGTCATTTTTGTCGTTCGTCTGATCGTCCACTTAGTGCTGCATTACAACATGATATTAAAGTATCGCTTACAAACTGGATTGCTAGAAGTGGCAGATCAATATCAATTGTAAATGACGACAGCCATTCCACACGAAACATTCCTTTCTCCACCTTGCTAAGCATATTATTTGAGTCCGTAATGAACAAAACGTGTGTTGCAATAATCTCATCCAGCCACCGGAATGCCGAATGGTCGACGTTTGGTGCAGGGGAGCCTGGCGTATGATGCCACAACATCTAGTTTAAGAATAGAGGTGGAGGCGTACAGTGCAGCTTTCCGCTGGTCAACTCTTGCCACTTGTACCGTGATGTCCAAGGTCTCTTCAATGTCCCGTGTCCATCTTCTTGCTGGCCAACTCCCGCCACTTCTTCCAGGAACCACGTCTCCAATCCCTGTTGTCTCCACTTGGTTGTGTTTGCAGCACTATGTTTAAAATGTCCGACAATTTGTCGACATTTCCCAAACAAGGTTTCGGTATCAGCGGCTTTAAATCCATGTAATATGCTCAATTGTAAGCTATGAGCCGAACAAGGAATATGTGCAAAACAACAGGGGAAACTATATTTCTTGCATTGTCAGTAACTAGAAACTAAATTCTGTTCGCTATATCCCAGTCTATTGCAAACTGTTTATATAACTCGGCAACACTGTCAGAATAATGACTTTCAACAACATCTTTCAATGTTCAGTCATCGGCAATCCAATGGCCAGTAATTCCAGATGTCCAAAAATCGGATGTTAACGCAATTCCCGTTGCGTTTTTCACAGATTCTTTTACATTTTGAATCTTGCTGTTGCTTGCTTGTGTTCGCTGGCTTGAGCTCCAACGCGAAGTCCTGTATGTCGGATGAAGGCATCCTGTTGTCCAACATCAGTGTGATGTCATACAGGACCTGAGTTTTGCGTGAGTATCCGTTGTCCCATGTCTGGCTTATTGGTGTGCAGACTGGTGGTTCCTCGCCGTACAGGCAGACATTCTCCGACTTCGGAGGAATCGGCGATCCTACTGACTTTAGCCAGGACCCCGAAGGGACCTGTTGCCCAGGACGCTCGACGAGGACGCGTCAGTAGGTCTTGGCCAGTATATAACCCGGCCCTGGTGCCTTGGAAACACCTCTGCGTCCCAATCTTGCTGTTAAACTTAGCAGTCACCAGTTTGTCAATAGTGAGGCGGGAAAGTAGCTTGTATTCAGCATTTTGCAATGCTGTGAGCATTATCCTGAATTTTTTTTTTTTTTTTTAGCATATCCTTTTACAGGACTTAGCTGTCAACACCAGCATGTTGATCTCTTGGCAAGATTACGATCAGTAGTCTGCCATTGCTTTCTGAGCGGCCGACTCAGTATCCCGCAAGTCACGAGCGGGGGTCGAACCGCCTCAGCTCTCGCTCCGCTACGAGACTGCGTGATAAACGGGATTACAGAGAGAAAGTGTTGTAACCCCACAGCCAGAGAGACCGGCCGTGGCCCCTGCTGGCCACTCCCTGCTCAATGTGATTATAACTCAACACAAGTCTGACTGCTCCGCTGGCACTCTGACCCACTCCTCTCCTCGCCTAAAGTTCTCCAAGGGGCACACCTGTCTGATCGTATCCTCCGCCTGAGCCATCCATGATTTCCTTCTTATCAGTCTCTGACCCTTAACTTCGTCCAGCGCCTCATGCAGTGGGTGGTCTGTGTCTGCAGCTACTCTGAGGTATGCCTTCGCCTGCTTCACCTTGTGCGTAACAGCAACAGTCAGCAGACCAAGTATGTAACGCATACACACTACTGGGGTGTCTCTAGTGCATCCCAGAATGACCAGCATAGCTTCGTGCTGTATGCACTCTAATTTCACCAGCTGACTCTTTGAGACAGTGAGCAGTCCTTGTCCATAATCAATCACTGAGAGGATCAAGTGCTGGTATAGTGTGAAGAGCATTCTCTGCTCTGAGTCCATTGCAGCCATAGTTTTAAGTGCATTGAGTCCCTTTTGAGATCTAATAAGGTAACTAATTTAACGTAATAATAAACATACTGTGTTTAGTAGATTAAAGTAGTTACTAAGATAACGTTGTAAGTAAGTTAATGTAGTAGCTAAAATAATCTGATAACTAAATTAATGGTGTAACTAATTTAATATAGTAACTAAGATAATATGATAACTAAATTAATATAGTATCTAAGATTATGTGATAACTAAATTAATGTTGTAACTAAGATAATGTGGTAACTAAATTATTGTAGTAACTAAATTAATGTAGTAACTGAATCAGTGTAATAACTAATGTAGTAATTATATCAGGATAGTAATCAAATTAATTTTTAAATTTTTTAAATTAATGTAGTATCTAAGATAATGAGGCAGCTAAGTTAACATGGCACCTTAGATAATTTAGTTACTACTGTAGTGCAATTAGTACATTATCTTAATTGTAATTACTACATTAACTTAGTTACTACTCTACTATAATGACTATATTACCATCGTTACAACACTAATGTAATTACTACATTAACTTAATTATTACATTAGTTACTACTTATCTTATTTACTACATTACCTTAGTTACTACACTAACGTAATTACTACAATAACATAGTAACAAGCATATGTTGCATGTCATCAAGAAGTCCAACAACAGATCGTGTGCTCGGCTGCCAGGTCAGCGAGAAGTCCAACAACAGATCGTGTGCTCGGCTGCCAGGTCAGCGAGAAGTCCAACAACAGATCGTGTGCTCGGCTCCCAAATTAGCGAGAAGTCCAACATATCGTGTGCTCGTCTCCAAGGTTGATCCAACCAAACATGGTACCAGGAACTAACTTAGGAAGTCAAGTCTGCAGGCGTCATACTGACCACGTGATCCACCCAGTGCTGACTGAACTACACAGATATGGGTGTACCACCACATTCCTGATACATTTAGGCGTATGATGGGGTTCTTTACTTTACTCAAAATCACAGGGAATAATCCACTCAAACACAGAGATAACATGTAGAATAATCCACTCAAACACAGAGATAACATATAGAATAATCCATGAAAACACAAAGATAACATGTAGAATAATCCATGCAAACACAGAGATAACATATAGAATAATCCATGAAAACACAAAGATAACATGTAGAATAATCCATGCAAACACAGATAACATGTAGAATAATCCACTCAAACACAGAGACAATATGTAGAATAATCCACTCAAACACAGAGATAACATTTAGAATAATCCATGAAAACACAAAGATAACATGTAGAATAATCCATGAAAACACAGAGATAACATGTAGAATAATCCACTCAAACACAGAGATAACATGTAGAATAACCCATGCAAACACATAGATAACATGTAGAATAATTCACTCAAACACAGAGATAACATGTAGAATAACCCATGCAAACACAGAGACAATATGTAGAATAATCCACTCAAACACAGAGATAACATATAGAATAATCCATGAAAACACAAAGATAACATGTAGAATAATCCATGAAAACACAGAGATAACATGTAGAATAACCCATGCAAACACAGAGATAACTTGTAGAATAATCCATGAAAACACAAAGATAACATGTAGAATAATCCATGCAAACACAGAGATAACTTGTAGAATAACCCACTCAAACACAGAGATAACATGTAGAATAACCCATGCAAACACAGAGATAACTTGTAGAATAATCCATGAAAACACAAAGATAACATGTAGAATAATCCATGCAAACACAGAGATAACTTGTAGAATAACCCACTCAAACACAGAGATAACATGTAGAATAATCCACTCAAACACAAAGATAACATGTAGAATAATCCACTCAAACACAGAGATAACTTGTAGAATAACCCACTCAAACACAGAGATAACATGTAGAATAACCCACTCAAACACAGAGATAACATGTAGAATAACCCACTCAAACACAGAGATAACATCTATAATAAACCATGCAAATACACCGATAACATTTCTCTGTCTTCTAGTATCTGTGGTATCTCAAAAGACTGAAAGCTAATACCAAAACTAACAGCGACACCGTCAGAGAGCTCCTGTTTGCTGATGATTGTGCTCTATATGCCAACTCAGAGGCAGACATGAAACATAATGTTTCAGCTTTTTCATGTGCCTGTGCCAACTCTGGGGTCAATATCAACTTGGAGAAGACTGTAGTTATGTACCAGCCAGCTCCAGGGAATAATCACATTGTGCCGAACATCAAAGTGCATGGTCATAGACTAACTGTTGTGGATAAATTCACCTATCTTGGCAGCACTGTGTCACAAGCTGCCACAATTTATGACTAAGTGAATGCAAGAATCTCCAAGACCTTTGGCAGACTATAAAATAATGAGTGGGGTAGAAATGGAATAAGCCTGCATACAAAGCTGAAAGTCTACAAAGCAGTCGTATTATCCACACTGCTATATGATTGTGAAAGCTGGACTGTTTATCAGAGACACGCTAGGAAATGAAACCATTTCAACACAGTCTGTCTTAAGAAGCTATTTAAGATTAAATGGCAAGACAGGATCCCAGACACCGAAGTCCTAGAAAGAGCATCCATGCCCAGTATCCACACTATACTAATGAAGCATTTTCTACAGCGAGCTGCGTTGTGGTAAACGCTCCCAGCGCGGCCAAAGAAAACGCGTTAAAGACAGTTTCAAATTCTCACTAAAATCTTTTGGAATTCACCATGACACTTGGAAAATTGCTGCCAACGACCGAATTTTTGGCATACATCATTACATATGGGTGCAGTCACTTGTGAAGCAGCGAGGAATGCAAGAGCTGTGAAGAAAAGGCTGGACAGAAAAACCACTGAATCAGATCCTCCTCCTGGAATGGCAAGCATTTTTTACTCGCATTGTTAAAGAACATTTCGCGCCATAATAAGCCTTATCAGTCATCTTAGAACTCACGGCTCACCACTTTCAACCCCACTGAATAAAATGAATGGTCATCATCATTCTTGATGGACAAATAACACTTCCCTTTACTCAGACTGCGATTTGCTGATCGTACTTCCTCTAATAACGGTTCTGTTTTATCTCTACAATTTCCTGTATATTATTTTCACTGTTTATTTAGGTTTGTACATTTCAACATTGCACTCTTTCCGCATTTCTAGTGCATGTTTTCTTTCTGATAAAGTGTTACCATTCTTATCATGTATTAATAGTCAAAATTCGCCTGTTAAGATACTGATTTCCTTAAATCAGTCTAAATCATTTCCTTACAACTGGAGATCATCAGCATCATCATCAAGTGCCCTGCCAGCAGGCGTAGGCGTTCATGGCTCTCCACAGATCTTGTTCTTTGGTGTTCTGGATCAACTCTGCTGATGATATTCCCCCGTCTTAATCTATCCATCATCATTTATCTTGGTCTGCCCCTGCCTCTCTTCCCCTCGATCTTTCAAGTTGTCACGATGTTCTCCAATGCCTCTCTTCTAATCACATGACCAAAGAAAGCTGTGTGTCTCTTTATTATTGTTCTATATAGTGTTCTAGTTTCATTAGCCTCTTTCAGGTTGTTAGTTACTATGGCAGTTGCAATTGGCAATTTCTCGTTCCGCGCTCGAAATACAGCTGCGGAAAATGTCATAGCGTTGGTCCTCACAGAGGGGCATGAGTGACGGTCGCTCAGAAAGCGATTGCAAACCACAAAACCCAAACCTCGCAAGAAATCCCGAACAGCAAACATGATTCTGGGGTTGACTGCGACGTCCTGCAAAGGACATGCAAATACTTATTGGTGGACTATACAACTGGGGGTGGGGGTGGGTGGGTTATTGAAAATAAATGAAACTGTCCTGGACATTGAGGCCGTGAGGAGAGAGTGAACCCAAATGAAAGATGAGACGGTTTTCCTTTGTTTTACGATCCGGTCGTGGGATGCTCACGATTTGATCACCGTGCCCTGCATGTCAGCCACGCCACAGTGGTCAGGGCCGTTGAAGTGAATGGATACTGGTTTCTGCGCGGTACTGTTAATACCAGAAAGGTGTTGTCTAAATCTATCAGCAAGACGTAAGCCTATCCACCCGATATATCTCATGCCACAACGTGTGCAAATAATAGCATAGATAACATTGCGACGCATGCATGAGAAACCCTCACGGATGTGGAAAGTCGTCTTAGGAAATGCCCGACTCTGGGTTTGAAGCACGTGTGTGCAAGTCTTGCAACGTGATCGAAGACGAGCCACCGTGCCAGCAAGAGACTTGTGAGGTTGTGGTAGACTGCTATAGACCAGCACATCCCTGAGGTTTCTATCCCGCCTGTACGATGTTGACTGCAACGTCCTGTAAGGCAGTGCTTCCCAAAGTGGTGGTCAGCTTACCGGTGCCCATCCGCGAGCCATTCTTTGCCTGTCCGCAACGTGAGGTGAAAATAGTAAGAAAAAGGTTATATATTTTCTCCTCTGAGGATTGTTAAGAACTTTTTTAAAAACAAGATTGTCCTTTTCTCACAACACGATATCCGCGCCGTTTTTATGGTGATTAAGAAGACCTAAATGTAGTTTTGACATTTGAAAAAAAAAATGTTGATTTTGTAAATCTCTACAATAAAATTTTTACTCATTAAAATGGGACCACTATTAAATAAATCAGCGTCATCCAATAATATTATTGTCAAAGAGCCGCATGTAAACAGATCGAGAAGAGAAGAGTAAAACTAAGGAAGAGGACTAAGACAGGATAGAGATCACATCCCTATATAGTAAATAGGGAACAGAAGGGACAGTAGCAGTGAGGAGAACTGTGAACAGTTCTCCGACTGGACACATACGTGTCCTAAAAGGGGACACGGTGGGACATGAACAGGAGTTACCCAGAATAGAGTGGGGAAACCATTACCACGAGGAGTATCCATTAATAGTGGTAACTCTAAAAGAGCAACCTATTGACAAGCCACTAAACGCGTGCTAGAATACTGAGCACGCAAACCTGCTGACGCACGAAGGGTCACCGGTTTTGGCTGGACGCGCCACAAAAGTGAAGCAGACGGGGACATGACAGCGTAGAGGACGGATTGTAGTATTCGCTCTGAATACTTTGTTTGTTTACAGGACAGTAGAAATAGTAGTGACTTAGGCTAGATTAATACAGTAGATATTACCATAGATAACGGCATAACGTAATATTGTCATGATGTATGTAATCCATATGGTTGTCAGCTCGCGGGGCTATTGTGTAACTAGTCCAGAATAAATCTATATCCTTGTGTACGACGTACGAATTATCATTCGTGTGGTGCAAAAGAATCCATGTGTGCCTGTCAAAGTTAGGTTGTTGATAGTGTCACATAATACTGAAGAATTTCGATCCAGATTGATGAAAGGCCTGAAAGCCGCTATCGCTAGGCGCCACAACTATTTGATGTCGGGAAATATGTTCCCAGTTTCAAACACGACCGGGATTCCCTGAGAAGTCCCCCAATCAAAGACAATTGGCGGCAGGTTAATTTGCCCGGCATCAAAGGAATTCGGCACTCTGTTTGCCCAGATCTCAGGAGAATGGAGAAGGGAGGCGGTGCTTTCTTGATTGAAGTCCGGTCACGTGAGTGACGTCACTCGTGCAACATTTTAGTTGGGGGGAGTTGACGGAATCTGTGTTCAGTCTGTTTACGAATTACAGATAACGGGAGTGCTTGTGTGTTCCAATTCGAATGGAGAATGGATTCACAGTGTCCCCATGTTGTCTGGAAACAAGGGACATTGTGAATTCAAACTCGGAACACTAGCATAAGGTAGTTAATGTATAAATAGAGTTATGACTGGAACTTAGTGATAGTGTGTTGGGAGAAAGTAATCTAGGAGCGTCGGCCGCAGCTGGCTGATGCCTAGCCTAAAAGAGGTAGAGTTATAGATCATTTCACTCGGCAGGGTAAGACCAGTGTAATGGGATGGCTGGGGGAATAGGGGAAATGTAAATGGTGGGATATTCCGGTAGTGAGGCCTACTGGGGCTCCTGTGTTTTTCCGTTTGGTCTTTCCTTGCCCTTATCACCCAAATGTGACGAACGACTCTGCCTTGATGCCAGAGGGTAGTTCTAGATTAACTAGGATACATGTCTGAAGTGGCCTTTGGCCTACAATCACATATAGTGGATTGGAATAGGGTTTTTCTCTCACAGAATGTTCTATTCTCTACAGGTTCAACGGTATAAAAGAAAGGAAGTATTACTACGAGGTGTAGACAAAGCCAGTCACACTGAGTGATATTTTACTGTACCGGAGAAATTAAGGACAGCTGGGAGAGGAGGAAAAATAGCAGTCACACTGAGTGAAGTTATGTTAAATGGTGTCGGCAATGGGACACCGTTCCACCAATCATGGCCTCGTCAAAGCCCAGAGTGTTTAACATAAAAAGGGCTGGTTGGCAGTGACTGAGGTACTGAAAAGGCGGATTCATATTAACAGTGATGAATTCTCAGAACAATAACATTATTATATAGAGAAGGCATAATGGTGAGGAAACCTGTTCAGTAAACTTGTACAAACATACAGGAAGAACTTACTCGAACAGACATCATCAGTTTGTTTCTTGGGGAGTCGTGTGAGAGAAGTGCCGAGATTCCTAGGTTCCAGGATCGTTATAGACACATTAAATATATCGGGGGTTCTGAACTTGTGGACTTTGGTATACCATATTCAGTAGTGGAGAACAGTCACCCAGACTATATATATGATTAACTCCAAGAAGTCAACCATTGTCCGGATTGAGGCTTCATTCGGTGAGACCTGTTCTGAACTTACTGTGGTGTGATGTGGCATGGCCTAACATGATGAAGAACGATCCTGAGCTCACTAATCTATTCTCGCATACACCATAGAAAATACTACATATTTCCACACGCAAACAGTCCACACATACACACGTGACAATTTCTGTATTAAATGTTTTATTTTATCATTTGTTAAAATACAGTCTTGTGTGGGTATGTTCTGAAACAATATGAAGGGTATTGTTTAGTGGTAAGAAGAAGAAGAGGAAAGAGAGATATAGGGTACCTAAGATTTACAGGGGGTATGTAGACAAAGGTCCGGCAGAGGCCCACAATAAGGAAAAGGATTTTAAACAGTGTGCCTGTTGACTCCACTTTCCCCCTATGGAAGACTGGCTACAGATAGGCAGGATTATATTTGGTGTCAGACGGTGGGGCTTGATCCACGTTCAAGCAATTATTTTCAACCATTAACCCACATAAATAGCAAATTATAATGATCCATATTTAAGTATTAGAATTATATTTGGTGTGAACTTGTAACATTGTGATTCAACCAAACCACGATTGTGCTGTTATCGATTTTGTGGGTCTTGAAATTGACCTGTGAGAATGACGCACCGTGCTCAATTTGAAATGTGTTAAAGCTTCGTTTAAGAGCAGTGCGATCATTATTTGGTATATTTCTTTTTCATTATTTAAGATCATTTATTTACTCAATAAGAGTACCCACAAGAAGTATGTTGGGATTATTTTTCTTATTTTGATGATTATTTTTGAAGAGCTTATATTTTTCATTCGAATATTCAGCGAACTTACCCACGAAATAATAAGATGTCAGTAGTACAGGTAAAAATAGACTAGTGTGCAGATTACGCTCAGTAAATAGAACTCAGGCAGAAAGCGAAGACAATACGACATAGACCGACATTTGACGATTCATTCATTCAATCATATCATTCATATCAATCATATCATATTTGTGTTTTTCACATCGTAAAGATTTGGAGATTTAAGTTATTCACAATCTTGTATTTTGTAACAAATGCAATGTATTAATTGTTGCTGCTCTACGGAACAGGAACATCGATCGTAGTAGCGAGCCGATCTATCATGTGTACGAGCCGATCTGTCTTGTGTAGCAAGCGATCTATCTGGTGTACGAGAAAGAGGTGTGACATCCCAAGTGTCAGAAAATCAGATGAGTATATTTAAATATTTTGATGATCTCAATTAATGAACGCATCTTATTTTTCCAGTGCGAGACTGTAAATTGTAATACTTATTGATTGTGAAGGTGTGTGTACTACCATTTGTGTGTGAACTTAAATTTATACAATGTCAACATTAGGAGAATTTATCCAGGCGGGGAAAGATCTAGGCCATAGCGGGGATAAATTAGAACAATGGGCTAAGAAGGAATACAAAGAATAGATAGATAGGAAGACTGTGAGTGATAAGGAAGAAACGGAGAGAAAATCTGTAGCTGAAAGAGATGAACGAGCACGTGAAAGACAACACCAAAAAGAAATATTAGAACTAGAGCAAGCCACTAAACAGAAAGAATTAGAACTAAAGGAAAAACAAATAGAATTAGAGCAAGCCACCAAACAAAAACAAATGGAATTAGACTCACAGACACAGATAAGAATGAAAGAAATGGAGATTGATTCTCATGGTCAGATAGCTACCACTAAGCAAAAGAGTCAGGAGGAGCAGAACAAATTTACTAAGTATAAAGGGATTGTCAAGCCCTATTGCCAAGGATATTCCATCTCCGCCTGGACCAAAAATATAGAGTTCCAGCTTAAATTTCAGAAGATTCCTTTGGAAGATTGGGCAATGATCTACAAGAAGAACCTCTCTGGTGAGCCCTTAAAAGTAATTGAATATATTCCAGCAGAGTTAAGAACTAACTACCAATATGTACATGATAGAATTATGCAGCATTTTCTACTCGATGCTCCTGGATATCAGATCCAGTATTCTCAGATTAAACCAAAATTAAACGAAACGTTCATTGATTATGCATCAAACGTTCAAAGTGTCTTCAGTAAATGGCTTAAGGCAGCGAAAATAGGGAAAAGTTTTGAGAAGTTACAAGACTTAATGATCATGCACAAAGTCATATCTACAGTTCCATCTCCCTTCGCTAAGTTCCTTCAACAAGCAGACATTGAGTCACTGGAAGAATTAGAAAAACGAGGGTCGGCTTATTTCTCGTCGAACAGAGACATTTTTAAATCATCCATAAATGAATCTGAAATTGCGGCTTTTGCCAAAAAACCAGCCTAGAAAATCTTTCAATCAGAAATCATACCAGAAGAAAGATAGGCAAGACCAAAAGCCACCTCTGTGTATGTACTGTCATTTAAATCACCAACAATATTCTATGTGTAACAAAAACCCGTCATACCCTGCATATCTTGAAATGATAATTAAAAAGCAGGAGAGTAAAAGGAGTGCATGCAAGCGTGCAGTTGAATGTTTTTTGTTGTTCCTCGTACGGCCATTATAGCAGTAGATGTTTGGGTCGTCAGAGAATGAAAGCCAGCAATGCTGTACTGATTGACACATCGTCTGATAGTGGCAGTGAAACTGAGTGTGAGAATGAAAATGTGTTACCGTTCAATGAATGTGAGGATGTGGCTGCTGTTACAGATATTTTAAACTCTGAAAGATGTGAAACTTGTCACCAGTTCCATACGGACGGGAAACTCAAATGTGGGCACATTGTACCATTCTCTAGTGAGAATGCGAACGCAGCTATAGCCTCCAGAGGTAATCTAATGTTCCACGATACACTGGTCAATGGATATCCATGCCAATGTTTACTGGATAGTGGGAGTACTTTAATCGGGTTAAGGAGAGAACTAGTTAATCCAGAGGATTATACGGGCGATGTTGTGAAATACCGTACCTTTTTGGGTAATATTGAGAAATACCCACTGGCAACAGCCCGTATAAAAACCCCGTTCCTGTCAAAGACTGAAGTATAGAGGTCTGAGGTATGCCTCAAGATAGAAGACCACCGGGAAGAGTGGTCAACCTCAAGTAGATTAGAGGTAACACAGTGCCCCGATATGAGGGCAGGGTAGGTGATAGGAAGGGGGACTATTAACTAGTTCTCTCATGAGACACTGAGGCGTCGACCAGATAGTTAGTACTCTGGTCACGGCAGAATCACGCCTACGTGATAGCCACGGAGAAGTGGATTGCCACTCAATAGGAGACGGCTGCGATAAGCGTGCTGAGTGTGACAGCACGCAAAAAGCCGAAGGACGCACAAGGTCCTTCCGCGTGCTGTGTAGTCACGCGAGTAGGAAAGTCAGACTGGGGACTGACTTCATAGCGAGCGCACCGTTTAGTGTCGATACGGATTTCTGTAGCCAAGTAGATAGAGATTAGCAATAGGGTTAGAAAACTAGTGATAGGCAATTCTGTGGCTTTGTGTGTGATTTGATAGCGACTGTTTTGTAAATGTAAAGAGCCAACGGCAATAAAATGTATCATCCATTTCCTCTCACACGACTTGCAAGTTCCTTGTGTGGTGCGAGAGAAGTAATCCTGTGATGCCTGAAACATTGGTTGTTGACAGGCTAGGATTAACGTGGTGTCAGAAGTGTGGCTTGGACAAATGTTCAAGCTAATACACTCACCCACGGCTCTAGACTAAGGCTACTAGTAGTGAATTACAGGGTTTAATTTGTGTCAGTGACTGATGACGTGTGCAGACTAGAACAAGTTGCGAGCTAAGCTGTGCCTATCGTGACAAAATAATGTTTATTTGTGTTTATTGAAATATTAAGTACTTAAATCATGTGTTCTTCGAAGTTGTAAGTATTGATATTATGATTTTCTTTCATTTATTTATGTAATTACTTATTTGTTTATGAATAATAATCAAAAATGATTCATGGCGGAGCGATACACATGCCGGCAACATTATTGATTTTTGCAAGCTAAAAATAGCGCTGCGCCTCTGACGTATTACGATTGACAAGCAGTTGTTTTACGCCATTCGCATTCAGCATCAGATTGTTTACAAATCGCCAAGCTGCTGCCCGCCTGAATCTGTGCTTTATATTAACTATTATTTGTTTATTTAAGTTAGTGAATGAATATATTTATTTATTTAAACATTATTATTACATTTATATTTATTTCAAAGCATTTAATGAATTTTTTCCGTACTTTTTCTATTTTTTTACCGTCTCGATGGCACTACTTTTGGCTATGCAAATTAGACTTGGTCTGCACAACACTTCCATAGATTAAACTAGATTAGGAACGAAAGGCATAAGACGTTAGAACGAAGACAGGACATTGACATTTAATATTAATTAAACCTCATTGTATTTGTCCGGGGGCATGTCATTGTGATTGTACCAATTTGTCGAAATTGATTTGTCGTTTGCAATTTGTTAATTGCTGCTGCTCTTGTAAACCAGGGTGAACAACAGCTGGGTATAAAAAGTAACTCGTGTGTATGCAGTAATGCCAAACGAGGGGACCTGAGTTGCCAATCGATTGTGCCTGATTTTCTGGAACGTGAAGATGAGTATAACCAACGTCTTCTGATACATCTTCTGATAGTGGTAGTGAGACTGAGTGTGAAGTTGAAAATGAATTACCTTTTAACCAATCTGAAGAGGTGTGTTGTGTAAACGATATATTAAGCTTTGACAGTTGTGAGCGATGTCACCAATTTCATGCAGACGGCAAACTTACATGTGAGCATATTGTAACATCCTCCGTAGAGAATGCAAATGCAGTTATAGCCTCCAGAGGCAATCTATTGTTTCACTCTGCAATGGTCAATGAGAAGCCATGCCAATGTTTGCTTGACAGTGGGAGCTCTATTATTGGTGTGAAAAAGGAACTTGTTAATCCAAAGGATTATACTGGTGACTCTGTAAAATGCCGGACTTTTTCTGGTAATATAGAAACCTATCCTCTGGCAAGAGCCCGTATAAACACCCCGTTCCTTTCTGGTACCTTTACTTGTGCAATTCTAGACAACCCTTGTACTTATTTAATTCTTGGGTGTCTACCCCAGCTAAGGCACTGTACAGATGAAAAAATATCTGTCTGGGAGGAGAAGAATGGTTTCACTCCAGTGAACAGTGCAGATATCCTCAAACATCACAGTCCGAACAAAAGTGCTAGTCCCATAATACTTGAAACTGATCAAGACGTAATGGTGCTACTACCAGACAAGCATAATAAAATGGTAACTTCATGGCAAGGGCCTTTCAAGGTGATACAAAAAATTTCAGATGTTGACTATGAGATATCGATAAACGGACACTTAAAGATATTTCATGTCAACATGTTGAAACCTTACTTTTCACGGCAAGAGACAGAAGTAGAGACAGACGAACACAGTGCACTCACACCTAGTGATCAGACGACAGACGTACACAACGCAACTACACTAGTTAGCGAGACTGGCAAATCCGACGAGATGCATACACGTAGTGAGAATACAGAAAACGCACTTAGCACCACTACCGTACTGAATCAGGTAGACGACGACGGAATAGAACTACCTGTTCCAATTGTAGACAAGACTGCGACATTAGATAGCATACGGATAGAACAGGGACTAACAGACTTTCAACGACGACAATTAATAGAATTAGTGACGGAGTATAAAGACATATTTTCTGACATTCCAGGTAGGACGGACAGGATCGAGCACTCCATTCTTCTTTCGGACTCTAAGCCTATCAAATGCAGGCCGTACTCTATCCCACTCAGCTATAGAGAGTGTCTAAATAAGGAAATTCTTAATTTAGAAGCTAGTGGGATCATCCAGAAATCTACATCTGAGTACTCCTTTCCAATCGTCCTAGTTAAGAAAAAAGACTCCACAATTCGTCTGTGTGTGGACTATAGAAATCTCAAAAACGTCACTAAGATCGACGCAGAACCAATTCCTTCCTGCGAAGATCTTATTCTTGACATGTCCACCTCAAAAATCTTTTCTAAATTAGATCTTACTAAGGGATATTGGCAGGTCCCTATGCAGACTCAATCCATTCATCTTACTGCTTTTTCAACACCTTTAGGACTTTACGAGTGGCGTTTTCTTCCTTTCGGACTTCGAAACGCTCCTGGCACTTTCGTACGCTTAACTAGAGATCTACTTCATGGAGTGACGAATACAGTGACCTATATAGATGATATATGTGTCCATACAGATGATTGGACAACACACTTACTGAAACTAAGACATGTCTTCGACAGGTTGCGACTCTTCGGTCTCACTGTCAAACCGAGCAAAGTCGAATTGGGCCTACAAGAAATTGATTTTTTGGGTCATGTCATTTCACAAGGTCAACTAAAAACTGACAATAGAATTATTACCAAAATTATGAACCTGACCATGCCTACAACAAAGAAGCAGGTCAGAAGCCTTTTGGGGTTAGTTAATTACTATAGCAAATTCATACCAAACTTAGCTGAAATTACAAGTGTATTTTCAAATGTGTTAAAAGCATCTGTAAAATAAGATGTCAAAGATGCATTATTAATTTCTGCATTGTCAAAATTGAAAATCCTGTTTAGTAATGTACCAATCCTCCGCTTGCCTAATCCTAGGCTCGTTTATTATCTTAGGACAGATGCCAGCAGGATCTCCATCGCTGCAGTACTAGGCCAGTTTTATGATGGCATCTTCCATCCGATTTGCTACGTGAGCCGCAAGATCACACCTGCTGAGTCCAGATATTCCATATCAGAGTTGGAAGCCCTAAGCGTCATCTATGCAGTGAGGAAGCTGCATCGATTTCTAGCGGGTGTTCACTTCATTGTCCAGACTGACAACTCCCCAATCACGGTCATACAAAGTGGTGTGCATCGGAATGACCGTATCTACAGGTGGTCGTTAATACTACAAAATTATACTTTTAGTATCGAGCATATTAAGGGTAAGGACAACATTCTGGCAGATACCCTTAGTCGACCATCTGAGGTAGAAATACCGGAGATTCCACATGAGAGTGTAGAGTAATATAGGTTAAATTAGTACATTAGAATATTCTATGTGAAATATTTTACGAATACATAGACATTATGTTCTGAACTATGTACTAAGAACAGTGAACTACCATGTGTCCGTAGACATCAAAATAAGAACTGTGCTCCGAGAACAAGTATATCACCGTGTGAACTGAGACAGCTCGTTACTTACTAAGCTCCATATGTGTTCCGGTGAATCATCTGTGTTAAGCAGGGAAAAACAGTGTCAGAACAGTACATAAATAACAGACACGAAAATACTTGTCTACGACACCAGCGAACTCTACAAGTGCAATACCCATAGGACACAAGTATGACTGTGTAATGTATTTAATATACCTAGGACAATTGTATATATAGTATGCCAATGAAAGCAATTCCTGAACATTAAGGGCAACGACTAACCTGAGGTATTTAAATACCATGTATATATATATACTTATTGTGATATGTATTATAACGTTTTTAATATAGTGATAAATTATAGGTAGATTAGGTCACTCTAAGATACATTTAGATTTAGGAAATATAATAGTTTTCATTTTTTTAATAGTTTAGATAGATCATTAATTTACCCACTTGCTTAACTTGAAAGTAGATTAGGATAGTAATTTAAACGTAATAACAGCTAATTATAAACTAGGATAAAAAGTTTAGATAGTAATAGTACCATTTAGTTTGTTATGTTTCACTTTGTTTCATTTCATTTGAGTTCATTGCATCTTAATGAACCAGTCCATTAAACAAACTTGTTCATTTAGTATTATGATTAGTTTACACCGTAATAGGATAAAAAGATTATACAATTAAAAATACATCATTTACACCATTTAGAGTAAGAATATCAATCATATATTTTTTTCATTTAAAAACATTAGTTATAATTTTGTTATATTTCACATTACCCTTGTCAGAAAGGTACATATTTTATTCCACATTACCCATTTCAGAATGGTACATAACTTATCTCACATCAGTTTCATTTTAAATAGTTAGATTACTTCCCTTAAATTAGATTAAAATAGGTAACACATTAAATACATATTTATAGAACTAGTATTAGTATTTCAGTATTTAGAGTATTATTTCAGTAGAATATAGTGGTTAATAATACCAGGGTACAAACCAGCAACCCTTTTTCTTACATGTAAATATGGTGTAAATACATGACTCGTGCAGCAATATACGCACAGTCATTAAGCTCAACTTTGTCAAACTGAGCCAAACTTGTACAGTGTCACTCCAAGGTTTTTAAATAATTGTGAGGGTAAAAGATGTGTGACAGAAGTGTGAAAGTGAGAGCGAATGTAAATTATACAAGAGAGAGTGAGATCAGTCAGCGGATTTTTCTGCCGCTCCATGCAACTTTTTTATTGTTTGGCTGCGTCGAATGTTTGCTTTCGATGTTGAAAATGTGCTGTCTTGAATATGCTGTGTGTAGTTTAGTGTAGATCTTAGAGAAAGTATTTTAAGTCTCATAAGACGGAAACGTAGTCACGAATTAGTGTTATACACTTGTTTGTGGCCACATTTAACCGAATTATGGCACTTTAAAACTAACTTACATACACATGATAGATAGATACACATGCTAGAAGGTAGACTATATTATTAATTACATCCAAACACGCAAACAACCAGAAAAACAAACATGTAAATTGCAACATTTTTTGTAGATCAAAGGGAGATAACTCCGGGTCAGGGGACACAATAGACAACGAAACACTAACTTAACAGTGAAAGATAACTTTACACGCGGAAGCGAGATAGGTAAAAGCCTATCGCACACAGCTTGTGTAATGGTTGTTTAATATTATATGGGGGACATGAAGCAATTCATGTGTTGACCCTAAGAAAGTCAACTTTGTATGGGTAGTGAGTTAATTTACTATTTGAGGGCAGGTCTTATAAGACAACGTTCCGGTTCAGACAAACCTCTAATTAATATAATATTGCGATTGAGAAGAGGGCTCACGCCAACCAGACAAGATTGTGGCGATTGCCAGTAGCCAAGTAAAGTGATACTACATTGTGACAATAGTCAGTAGAAGTCTATGGAGTTACCCAAAACCAGGTTATCAGCAGTCTTTGACAAAAATTAGATACACTAATTTTTTAGAAACCTCTTGCGTCACAACCAATGAGTCAAAGTTGATGACGCAACACAGGAGGGGAGGGTGTGTGTCAAAGACTGAAGTATAGAGGTCTGAGGTCTGCCTCAAGATAGAAGACCACCGGGAAGAGTGGTCAACCTCAAGTAGATTAGAGGTAACACAGTGCCCCGATATGAGGGCAGGGTAGGTGATAGGAAGGGGGACTATTAACTAGTTCTCTCATGAGACACGGAGGCGTCGACCAGATAGTTAGTACTCTGGTCACGGCAGAATCATGCCTACGTGATAGCCACGGAGAAGTTGATTGCCACTCAATAGGAGACGGCTGCGATAAGCGTGCTGAGTGTGACAGCACGCAAAAAGCCGAAGGACGCACAAGGTCCTTCCGCGTGCTGTGTAGTCACGCGAGTAGGAAAGTCAGACTGGGGACTGACTTCTTAGCGAGCGCACCGTTTAGTGTCGATAGGGATTTCTGTAGCCAAGTAGATAGAGATTAGCAATAGGGTTAGGAAACTAGTGATAGGCAATTCTGTGGCTTTGTGTGTGATTTGATAGCGACTGTTTTGTAAATGTAAAGAGCCAACGGCAATAAAATGTATCATCCATTTCCTCTCACACGACTTGCAAGTTCCTTGTGTGGTGCGAGAGAAGTAATCCTGTGATGCCTGAAACATTGGTTGTTGACAGTTCCTTTCCGGCACATTTACGTGCGCTATTTTACACAACCCGTGTACTGACCTAATTCTTGGCTGCCTACCAGGGTTAAAACACCGCATTGCTGATGAAATATGAGCCTTGAAGGAAACTAACACGGCCAATGCAGTAACCATGTCACAGACACAGATACACCTCGAACCTGAACAGGAGGTGCTACTTCTATTGCCAGACAAACATAATTTATTGTTAACTTCATGGCAAGGGCCATTCAAAATGGTACGAAAGATATCAGATGTCGATAATGAAATATCGATAAACCAAAAATTAAAGATATTTCATATCAACATGCTGAAGCCTTACTTTTCACGACAAGAAGAACAGATGACAGACGAACAGAATGCATCTACACCAAGCAACCAGACGACAGACTACATAACGCAACTACACTAGTTAGTGTGACAGAAGATGACGACATCGCAGACACACATAGTCAGCAAACAGAACACGCACTTAGTACCACCACAGTACTAAATCAGATAGAGGACGATGACATGGAACTACTAGTTCCGACAGTAGACATGACTACGACAACTGATAGCATACGGATAGAACCAAGACTCACAGACGAGCAAAGACGCCAGATAACAGCGTTAGTAACAGAATACAGAGACATTTTTTGAGACATTCCAGGTAGGACTGACAGGATCGAACACTCCATTATTCTGTCTGATCACACCCCTATCAAATGCCGACCTTATTCCATCCCTTTAAGTTACAGGGAAAACGTCGACAAGGAAATCCTTAGTCTTGAGTCGAGTGGAATAATCCAAAAGTCGCAGTCAGAATATTCTTTTCCAATTGTTTTGGTGTGGAGAAAGGACTCAACAATTCGCCTCTGTGTCGATTATCGCAAATTAAATAATGTCACCAAGGTAGACGCAGAGCCATTCCCATCTCGCGAAGATCTGATTCTCAACATGTCAACTTCTAGAATCTTTTCTAAAGTCGACCTAACGACGGGATATTGGCAGGTCCCAATGCAAGACTTTCTATTCATATGACTGCATTCTCAACACCCTTAGGTCTTTATGTGTGGCGATTCCGTCCTTTTGGCCTTCGTAATGCTCCAGCCACTTTTGTTCGACTCACTATGGATCTTCTTCATGGAGTAACGAATACGGAGACGTACATTGACGATATATGTGTTCATACGGCAGACTGGACAACACATCTACAGAAACTGCGACACGTCTTCGATAGATTGAGACTTTTCGGTCTTACTGTAAAACCAACAAAAGTTGAGTTGTGGCTGGAAGAAATTGACTTCCTTGGCCATACCACCACGAGAGGCCAACTTAAAACAGACGATAAAATTGTAACCAAAATTTTTAATCTAACAATCCAACGACCAAGAAGCAAGTTAGAAGCCTACTTGGTCTAGTAAATTATTACAACAAGTTCATACCTAATTTAGCTGAGATTACCAGTGTTTTTTCCAATGTAATGAAATCATCTGTAAAACTGAATGTAAAAGATGCAGATTTAATTGATGCATTATCAAAAACAAAGCAAATGTTTAGCATTGTACCAATCTTGCGCTTACCTAATCCAAGCCTTACGTATTTTCTCCGTACAAACAAAAGCGATATATCCATCGCCGGCGTACTAGGCCAGTTCTATGAGGAAATCTTCCACCCAATCATTTATGTAAGCCGAAAAATCACACCTGCTGAGTCAAGGTATGTAGTCTCTGAATTAGAAGCCTTAAGCGTCATCTATTGTGTCCGTAAGCTCCACCGATTCTTAGCGGGCACTCATTTTGTCATCGAAACTGATAATTCCCCTCTTACAGTTATGGAATCTGGAGTCCACAACAATAACAGGATCTATAGGTGGTCGTTGATTCCCCAAAACTACTCGTTCACTATTAAACATATAAAGGGAAAGATGAACTTACTGGCAGACACAATCAGCAGACCTTCTCAGATTAAGATACCCGATGTACCTGAGCGGAACGATTCGACAGCACCTCATTCATTGACACTTTAAATAAGCTGCATCTAGAATGATAAATTATAGACACTTTTGTGCTCTTAGAAGTGTGAATCGCCTTAAATTTACTAGTATGAACTGTGTCATTTCAAGTAAGAAAGGACAGACACATTAGAAGATGTCTACGCCATCATCATATTCTATATGTAACAAGTGAGTAGGACTGTATTCGAACTTTACCCAGGACGAGCGCGTATATATCAGACATTGTCTATATTACTCTATTTCAACGAGATTCAACGGAGAACGTGACTCCAACAACACACCTGGAAGTAATTAATGTAATTAATGTATAGTTAGAAATGTTTGTGATATGTATCATAACATGTTTTTATGACAGTTTCATTTAATAACTTTCGTAGTTGTAATAGAATGTTCAAAACCATCCCTATATAATTTTTGTTTAATAGGAAACTAGTAACATTTAAGAGTTAAACGTCATCTATACTAAGTTAGAAATTCATATATATCAAATCATTAGTTCGTACTCTTGAACTTAGTAAACACAGCTTTAATCATCCATTAGTTAGACACATTTTCATACAGTTTAGTTAAATTAAACATGATTTAAATGTATACCTTCATTTACAATTTATAACATCATATTTAGAAACACACATTAAGGTAACTAACACAAATCACCCAATTTTATTCATTTAGTTAGATTATTTCCCTTAGTTAGCGTAGCTCAGCACACCAACGTAGATTAGATTAATTATAGTAATCAGTACTCTCAGGATTGTTAGTAAACGATCCTCATAATCATGTAAATTTTTGTACAGAAATGACCGGTGCAGAAATAAGACACAGTCATTTGGCTCTCAAACTGGTATAAGCTGAGCCAACCATTTAATGTAAATAGAGTTGTCATTCATGTTCTTTTCTACAAAAATATTTTAATGACATAACGCCTTTTTAAACCAGTGTGGAATGAAAGCATGAATAAAAGGAGTGTGGAAGTGAATAAGTGAATGAAATATACAGAGAAATGAGACATTTTGCGGATTTTTTGCCGCACAGCACGAGTTGTAATTTGTCCATGTCAATTTGTGTAACACAATGTGTTGTTCGTTGTTATCCGTGTTGTTGCCATACTTACATTATAGAGATAGGAAACATATTTGAAGCTTCTTAAACCGGACAAGTAGTCATAAATCAGCCTTACACACTCGTTTGTGACTACCGTAAACCGTTTTATGGCGCTTGAAAGATAACATAAACAAAAATTATAGACATATACACATGTTGGTAATTTAAGCACACAATAGTTAAAAACAAACACGCAACAAATCAGGAAAACTAACAGATAAAGATGCAGACATCATTACTTGCAAAGGGACATAACTACTCTGAACAGGGGACACTACAGACGTTCAAAACCCTAGTTTAACACTGAAAGATTTCTTCACGAGTGGAAGCTATATAGGTGAACATTAGCGTACAAAGCATGTATACAAATTGGAGTAAATATTATATGAGAGCATGAATATAATTCATGTATTGTACCCATAATAGGGACAATTTGTTTGGGTCGTCAGTTAAATTGACGATTTGAGGAGTAGGTCTTGTAAGGCAACGGCTCCAGTTCACACAACTCCCAACAAGTATAATGTTAGAATGAGCAAGGGCTCTAGCCAACTGTACTAGTGTGGTGTGATAATCAATAGCCAAGTGAAGTGGTACAACAGTGTGACATTGGAAAGTAGAGGTCTGGTGCTATACCCAGAACATAGTTAGCAAACTCATGCAACCTTTGACAAAATTAGACAGGCCTAATTTTTATAGATAACCATTTGCGTTACACCCATAAGCTAAAAGCTTGTAACACAACACAGAGGGAGGGAGAGCCTGTCAAAGATCCACATGTAAACAGATCGAGAAGAGAAGAGTAAAACTAAGGAAGAGGACTAAGACAGGATATAGATCACATCCCTATATAGGAAATAGGGAATAGAAGGGACAGTAGCAGTGAGGAGAACTGTGAACAGTTCTCTGACTGGACACACACGTGTCCTAAAAGGGGACACGGTAGGACATGACCAGGAGTTACCCAGAATAGAGTGGGGAAACCATTACCACGAGGAGTATCCATTAATAGTGGTAACTCTAAAAGAGCAACCTATTGACAAGCTACTAAATGCGTGCTAGAATACTGAGCATGCAAACCTGCTGACGCACGAAGGGTCACCGGCTCGTCGCTGGACGCGCCACGAAAGTGAAGCAGACGGGGACATGACAGCGTAGAGGACGGATTGTAGTATTCGCTCTGAATACTTTGTTTGTTTACAGGACAGTAGAAATAGTAGTGACTTAGGCTAGATTAATACAGTAGATATTACCATAGATAACGGCATAACGTAATATTGTCATGATGTATGTAATCCATAAGGTTGTCAGCTCGCGGGGCTATTGTGTAACTAGTCCAGAATAAATCTATATCCTTTTGTACGACGTACGAATTATCATTCGTGTGGTGCAAAAGAATCCATGTGTGCCTGTCAAAGTTAGGTTGTTGATAGTGTCACATAATACTGAAGAATTTCGTTCCAGATTGATGAAAGGCCTGAAAGCCGCTATCGCTAGGCGCCACAACTATTTGATGTCGGCAAATATGTTCCCAGTTTCAAACACGACCAGGATTCCCTGAGAAGTCCCCCAATCAAAGACAATTGGCGGCAGGTTAATTTGCCCGGCATCAAAGGAATTCGGCACTCTGTTTGCCCAGATCTCAGGAGAATGGAGAAGGGAGGCGGTGCTTTCTTGATTGAAGTCCGGTCACGTGAGTGACGTCACTCGTGCAACATTTTAGTTGGGGGGATTGACGGAATCTGTGTTCAGTCTGTTTACGAATTACAGATAACGGGAGTGCTTGTGTGTTCCAATTCGAATGGAGAATGGATTCACAGTGTCCCCATGTTGTCTGGAAACAAGGGACATTGTTTTTCACGTTGTGAATTGTGAATTCAAACTCGGAACACTAGCATAAGGTAGTTAATGTATAAATAGAGTTATGACTGGAAATTAGTGATAGTGTGTTGGGAGAAAGTAATCTAGGAGCGTCGGCCGCAGCTGGCTGATGCCTAGCCTAAAAGAGGTAGAGTTATAGATCATTTCACTCGGCAGGGTAAGACCAGTGTAATGGGATGGCTGGGGGAATAGGGGAAATGTAAATGGTGGGATATTCCGGTAGTGAGGCCTACTGGGGCTCCTGTGTTTTTCCGTTTGGTCTTTCCTTGCCCTTATCACACAAATGTGACGAACGACTCTGCCTTGATGCCAGAGGGTAATTCTAGATTAACTAGGATACATGTCTGAAGTGGCCTTTGGCCTACAATCACATATAGTGGATTGGAATAGGGTTTTTCTCTCACAGAATGTTCTATTCTCTACAGGTTCAACGGTATAAAAGAAAGGAAGTATTACTACGAGGTGTAGACAAAGCCAGTCACACTGAGTGATATTTTACTGTACCGGAGAAATTAAGGACAGCTGGGAGAGGAGGAAAAATAGCAGTCACACTGAGTGAAGTTATGTTAAATGGTGTCGGCAATTGGACACCGTTCCACCAATCATGGCCTCATCAAAGCCCAGAGTGTTTAACATAAAAAGGGCTGGTTGGCAGTGACTGAGGTACTGAAAAGGCGGATTCATATTAACAGTGATGAATTCTCAGAACAATAACATTATTATATAGAGAAGGCATAATGGTGAGGAAACCTGTTCAGTAAACTTGTACAAACATACAGGAAGAACTTACTCGAACAGACATCATCAGTTTGTTTCTTGGGGAGTCGTGTGAGAGAAGTGCCGAGATTCCTAGGTTCCAGGATCGTTATAGACACATTAAATATATCGGGGGTTCTGAACTTGTGGACTTTGGTATACCATATTCAGTAGTGGAGAACAGTCACCCAGACTATATATATGATTAACTCCAAGAAGTCAACCATTGTCCGGATTGAGGCTTCATTCGGTGAGACCTGTTCTGAACTTACTGTGGTGTGATGTGGCATGGCCTAACATGATGAAGAACGATCATGAGCTCACTAATCTATTCTCGCATACACCATAGAAAATACTACATATTTCCACACGCAAACAGTCCACACATACACACGTGACAATTTCTGTATTAAATGTTTTATTTTATCATTTGTTAAAATACAGTCTTGTGTGGGTATGTTCTGAAACAATATGAAGGGTATTGTTTAGTGGTAAGAAGAAGAAGAGGAAAGAGAGGGATAGGGTACCTAAGATTTACAGGGGGTATGTAGACAAAGGTCCGGCAGAGGCCCACAATAAGGAAAAGGATTTTAAACAGTGTGCCTGTTGACTCCACTTTCCCCCTATGGAAGACTGGCTACAGATAGGCAGGATTATATTTGGTGTCAGACGGTGGGGCTTGATCCACGTTCAAGCAATTATTTTCAACCATTAACCCACATAAATAGCAAATTATAATGATCCATATTTAAGTATTAGAATTATATTTGGTGTGAACTTGTAACATTGTGATTCAACCAAACCACGATTGTGCTGTTATCGATTTTGTGGGTCTTGAAATTGACCTGTGAGAATGACGCACCGTGCTCAATTTGAAATGTGTTAAAGCTTCGTTTAAGAGCAGTGCGATCATTATTTGGTATATTTCTTTTTCATTATTTAAGATCATTTATTTACTCAATAAGAGTACCCACAAGAAGTATGTTGGGATTATTTTTCTTATTTTGATGATTATTTTTGAAGAGCTTATATTTTTCATTCGAATATTCAGCGAACTTACCCACGAAATAATACGATGTCAGTAGTACAGGTAAAAATAGACTAGTGTGCAGATTACGCTCAGTAAATAGAACTCAGGCAGAAAGCGAAGACAAGACGACATAGACCGACATTTGATGATTCATTCATTCAATCATATCATTCATATCAATCATATCATATTTGTGTTTTTCACATCGTAAAGATTTGGAGATTTAAGTTATTCACAATCTTGTATTTTGTAACAAATGCAATGTATTAATTGTTGCTGCTCTACGGAACAGGAACATCGATCGTAGTAGCGAGCCGATCTATCATGTGTACGAGCCGATCTGTCTTGTGTAGCAAGCGATCTATCTGGTGTACGAAAAAGAGGTGTGACATCCCAAGTGTCAGAAAATCAGATGAGTATATTTAAATATTTTGATGATCTCAATTAATGAACGCATCTTATTTTTTCCAGTGCGAGACTGTAAATTGTAATACTTATTGATTGTGAAGGTGTGTGTACTACCATTTGTGTGTGAACTTAAATTTATACAATGTCAACATTAGGAGAATTTATCCAGGCGGGGAAAGATCTAGGCCATAGCGGGGATAAATTAGAACAATGGGCTAAGAAGGAATACAAAGAATAGATAGATAGGAAGACTGTGAGTGATAAGGAAGAAACGGAGAGAAAATCTGTAGCTGAAAGAGATGAACGAGCACGTGAAAGACAACACCAAAAAGAAATATTAGAACTAGAGCAAGCCACTAAACAGAAAGAATTAGAACTAAAGGAAAAACAAATAGAATTAGAGCAAGCCACCAAACAAAAACAAATGGAATTAGACTCACAGACACAGATAAGAATGAAAGAATTGGAGATTGATTCGCATGTTCAGATAGCTACCACTAAGCAAAAGAGTCAGGAGGAGCAGAACAAATTTACTAAGTATAAAGGGATTGTCAAGCCCTATTGCCAAGGAGATTCCATCTCCGCCTGGACCGAAAATATAGAGTTCCAGCTTAAATTTCAGAAGATTCCTTTGGAAGATTGGGCAATGATCTACAAGAAGAACCTCTCTGGTGAGCCCTTAAAAGTAATTGAATATATTCCAGCAGAGTTAAGAACTAACTACCAATATGTACATGATAGAATTATGCAGCATTTTCTACTCGATGCTCCTGGATATCAGATCCAGTATTCTCAGATTAAACCAAAATTAAACGAAACGTTCATTGATTATGCATCAAACGTTCAAAGTGTCTTCAGTAAATGGCTTAAGACAGCGACAATAGGGAAAAGTTTTGAGAAGTTACAAGACTTAATGATCATGCACAAAGTCATATCTACAGTTCCATCTCCCTTCGCTAAGTTCCTTCAACAAGCAGACATTGAGTCACTGGAAGAATTAGAAAAACGAGGGTCGGCTTATTTCTCGTCGAACAGAGACATTTTTAAATCATCCATAAATGAATCTGAAATTGCGGCTTTTGCCAAAAAACCAGCCTAGAAAATCTTTCAATCAGAAATCATACCAGAAGAAAGATAGGCAAGACCAAAAGCCACCTCTGTGTATGTACTGTCATTTAAATCACCAACAATATTCTATGTGTAACAAAAACCCGTCATACCCTGCATATCTTGAAATGATAATTAAAAAGCAGGAGAGTAAAAGGAGTGCATGCAAGCGTGCAGTTGAATGTTTTTTGTTGTTCCTCGTACGGCCATTATAGCAGTAGATGTTTGGGTCGTCAGAGAATGAAAGCCAGCAATGCTGTACTGATTGACACATCGTCTGATAGTGGCAGTGAAACTGAGTGTGAGAATGAAAATGTGTTACCGTTCAATGAATGTGAGGATGTGGCTGCTGTTACAGATATTTTAAACTCTGAAAGATGTGAAACTTGTCACCAGTTCCATACGGACGGGAAACTCAAATGTGGGCACATTGTACCATTCTCTAGTGAGAATGCGAACGCAGCTATAGCCTCCAGAGGTAATCTAATGTTCCACGATACACTGGTCAATGGATATCCATGCCAATGTTTACTGGATAGTGGGAGTACTTTAATCGGGTTAAGGAGAGAACTAGTTAATCCAGAGGATTATACGGGCGATGTTGTGAAATACCGTACCTTTTTGGGTAATATTGAGAAATACCCACTGGCAACAGCCCGTATAAAAACCCCGTTCCTGTCAAAGACTGAAGTATAGAGGTCTGAGGTCTGCCTCAAGATAGAAGACCACCGGGAAGAGTGGTCAACCTCAAGTAGATTAGAGGTAACACAGTGCCCCGATATGAGGGCAGGGTAGGTGATAGGAAGGGGGACTATTAACTAGTTCTCTCACGAGACACGGAGGCGTCGACCAGATAGTTAGTACTCTGGTCACGGCAGAATCACGCCTACGTGATAGCCACGGAGAAGTGGATTGCCACTCAATAGGAGACGGCTGCGATAAGCGTGCTGAGTGTGACAGCACGCAAAAAGCCGAAGGACGCACAAGGTCCTTCCGCGTGCTGTGTAGTCACGCGAGTAGGAAAGTCAGACTGGGGACTGACTTCTTAGCGAGCGCACCGTTTAGTGTCGATAGGGATTTCTGTAGCCAAGTAGATAGAGATTAGCAATAGGGTTAGGAAACTAGTGATAGGCAATTCTGTGGCTTTGTGTGTGATTTGATAGCGACTGTTTTGTAAATGTAAAGAGCCAACGGCAATAAAATGTATCATCCATTTCCTCTCACACGACTTGCAAGTTCCTTGTGTGGTGCGAGAGAAGTAATCCTGTGATGCCTGAAACATTGGTTGTTGACAGGCTAGGATTAACATGGTGTCAGAAGTGTGGCTTGGACAAATGTTCAAGCTAATACTCTCACCCACGGCTCTAGACTAAGGCTACTAGTAGTGAATTACAGGGTTTAATTTGTGTCAGTGACTGATGACGTGTGCAGACTAGAACAAGTTGCGAGCTAAGCTGTGCCTATCGTGACAAAATAATGTTTATTTGTGTTTATTGAAATATTAAGTACTTAAATCATGTGTTCTTCGAAGTTGTAAGTATTGATATTATGATTTTCTTTCATTTATTTATGTAATTACTTATTTGTTTATGAATAATAATCAAATATGATTCATGGCGGAGCGATACACATGCCGGCAACATTATCGATTTTTGCAAGCTAAAAATAGCGCTGCGCCTCTGACGTATTACGATTGACAAGCAGTTGTTTTACGCCATTCGCATTCAGCATCAGATTGTTTACAAATCGCCAAGCTGCTGCCCACCTGAATCTGTGCTTTATATTAACTATTATTTGTTTATTTAAGTTAGTGAATGAATATATTTATTTATTTAAACATTATTATTACATTTATATTTATTTCAAAGCATTTAATGAATTTTTTCCGTACTTTTTCTATTTTTTTACCGTCTCGATGGCACTACTTTTGGCTATGCAAATTAGACTTGGTCTGCACAACACTTCCATAGATTAAACTAGATTAGGAACGAAAGGCATAAGACGTTAGAACGAAGACAGGACATTGACATTTAATATTAATTAAACCTCATTGTATTTGTCCGGGGGCATGTCATTGTGATTGTACCAATTTGTCGAAATTGATTTGTCGTTTGCAATTTGTTAATTGCTGCTGCTCTTGTAAACCAGGGTGAACAACAGCTGGGTATAAAAAGTAACTCGTGTGTATGCAGTAATGCCAAACGAGGGGACCTGAGTTGCCAATCGATTGTGCCTGATTTTCTGGAACGTGAAGATGAGTATAACCAACGTCTTCTGATACATCTTCTGATAGTGGTAGTGAGACTGAGTGTGAAGTTGAAAATGAATTACCTTTTAACCAATCTGAAGAGGTGTGTTGTGTAAACGATATATTAAGCTTTGACAGTTGTGAGCGATGTCACCAATTTCATGCAGACGGCAAACTTACATGTGAGCATATTGTAACATCCTCCGTAGAGAATGCAAATGCAGTTATAGCCTCCAGAGGCAATCTATTGTTTCACTCTGCAATGGTCAATGAGAAGCCATGCCAATGTTTGCTTGACAGTGGGAGCTCTATTATTGGTGTGAAAAAGGAACTTGTTAATCCAAAGGATTATACTGGTGACTCTGTAAAATGCCGGACTTTTTCTGGTAACATAGAAACCTATCCTCTGGCAAGAGCCCGTATAAACACCCCGTTCCTTTCTGGTACCTTTACTTGTGCAATTCTAGACAACCCTTGTACTTATTTAATTCTTGGGTGTCTACCCCAGCTAAGGCACTGTACAGATGAAGAAATATCTGTCTGGGAGGAGAAGAATGGTTTCACTCCAGTGAACAGTGCAGATATCCTCAAACATCACAGTCCGAACAAAAGTGCTAGTCCCATAATACTTGAAACTGATCAAGACGTAATGGTGCTACTACCAGACAAGCATAATAAAATGGTAACTTCATGGCAAGGGCCTTTCAAGGTGATACAAAAAATTTCAGATGTTGACTATGAGATATCGATAAACGGACACTTAAAGATATTTCATGTCAACATGTTGAAACCTTACTTTTCACGGCAAGAGACAGAAGTAGAGACAGACGAACACAGTGCACTCACACCTAGTGATCAGACGACAGACGTACACAACGCAACTACACTAGTTAGCGAGACTGGCAAATTCGACGAGATGCATACACGTAGTGAGAATACAGAAAACGCACTTAGCACCACTACCGTACTGAATCAGGTAGACGACGACGGAATGGAACTACCTGTTCCAATTGTAGACAAGACTGCGACATTAGATAGCATACGGATAGAACAGGGACTAACAGACTTTCAACGACGACAATTAATAGAATTAGTGACGGAGTATAAAGACATATTTTCTGACATTCCAGGTAGGACGGACAGGATCGAGCACTCCATTCTTCTTTCGGACTCTAAGCCTATCAAATGCAGGCCGTACTCTATCCCACTCAGCTATAGAGAGTGTCTAAATAAGGAAATTCTTAATTTAGAAGCTAGTGGGATCATCCAGAAATCTACATCTGAGTACTCCTTTCCAATCGTCCTAGTTAAGAAAAAAGACTCCACAATTCGTCTGTGTGTGGACTATAGAAAGCTCAACAACGTCACTAAGATCGACGCAGAACCAATTCCTTCCTGCGAAGATCTTATTCTTGACATGTCCACCTCAAAAATCTTTTCTAAATTAGATCTTACTAAGGAATATTGGCAGGTCCCTATGCAGACTCAATCCATTCATCTTACTGCTTTTTCAACACCTTTAGGACTTTACGAGTGGCGTTTTCTTCCTTTCGGACTTCGAAACGCTCCTGGCACTTTCGTACGCTTAACTAGAGATCTACTTCATGGAGTGACGAATACAGTGACCTATATAGATGATATATGTGTCCATACAGATGACTGGACAACACACTTACTGAAACTAAGACATGTCTTCGACAGGTTGCGACTCTTCGGTCTCACTGTCAAACCGAGCAAAGTCGAATTGGGCCTACAAGAAATTGATTTTTTGGGTCATGTCATTTCACAAGGTCAACTAAAAACTGACAATAGAATTATTACCAAAATTATGAACCTGACCATGCCTACAACAAAGAAGCAGGTCAGAAGCCTTTTGGGGTTAGTTAATTACTATAGCAAATTCATACCAAACTTAGCTGAAATTACAAGTGTATTTTCAAATGTGTTAAAAGCATCTGTAAAATAAGATGTCAAAGATGCATTATTAATTTCTGCATTGTCAAAATTGAAAATCCTGTTTAGTAATGTACCAATCCTCCGCTTGCCTAATCCTAGGCTCGTTTATTATCTTAGGACAGATGCCAGCAGGATCTCCATCGCTGCAGTACTAGGCCAGTTTTATGATGGCATCTTCCATCCGATTTGCTCGTGAGCCGCAAGATCACACCTGCTGAGTCCAGATATTCCATATCAGAGTTGGAAGCCCTAAGCGTCATCTATGCGGTGAGGAAGCTGCATCGATTTCTAGCGTGTGTTCACTTCATTGTCCAGACTGACAACTCCCCAATCACGGTCATACAAAGTGGTGTGCATCGGAATGACCGTATCTACAGGTGGTCGTTAATACTACAAAATTATACTTTTAGTATCGAGCATATTAAGGGTAAGGACAACATTCTGGCAGATACCCTTAGTCGACCATCTGAGGTAGAAATACCGGAGATTCCACATGAGAGTGTAGAGTAATATAGGTTAAATTAGTACATTAGAATATTCTATGTGAAATATTTTACGAATACATAGACATTATGTTCTGAACTATGTACTAAGAACAGTGAACTACCATGTGTCCGTAGACATCAAAATAAGAACTGTGCTCCGAGAACAAGTATATCACCGTGTGAACTGAGACAGCTCGTTACTTACTAAGATCCATATGTGTTCCGGTGAATCATCTGTGTTAAGCAGGGAAAAAAAGTGTCAGAACAGTACATAAATAACAGACACGAATATACTTGTCTACGACACCAGCGAACTCTACAAGTGCAATACCCATAGGACACAAGTATGACTGTGTAATGTATTTAATATACCTAGGACAATTGTATATATAGTATGCCAATGAAAGCAATTCCTGAACATTAAGGGCAACGACTAACCTGAGGTATTTAAATACCATGTATATATATATATACTTATTGTGATATGTATTATAACGTTTTTAATATAGTGATAAATTATAGGTAGATTAGGTCACTCTAAGATACATTTAGATTTAGGAAATATGATAGTTTTCATTTTTTTAATAGTTTAGATAAATCATTAATTTACCCACTTGCTTAACTTGAAAGTAGATTAGGATAGTAATTTAAACGTAATAACAGCTAATTATAAACTAGGATAAAAAGTTTAGATAGTAATAGTACCATTTAGTTTGTTATGTTTCACTTTGTTTCATTTCATTTGAGTTCATTGCATCTTAATGAACCAGTCCATTAAACAAACTTGTTCATTTAGTATTATGATTAGTTTACACCGTAATAGGATAAAAAGATTATACAATTAAAAATACATCATTTACACCATTTAGAGTAAGAATATCAATCATATATTTTTTTCATTTAAAAACATTAGTTATAATTTTGTTATATTTCACATTACCCTTGTCAGAAAGGTACATATTTTATTCCACATTACCCATTTCAGAATGGTACATAACTTATCTCACATCAGTTTCATTTTAAATAGTTAGATTACTTCCCTTAAATTAGATTAAAATAGGTAACACATTAAATACATATTTATAGAACTAGTATTAGTATTTCAGTATTTAGAGTATTATTTCAGTAGAATATAGTGGTTAATAATACCAGGGTACAAACCAGCAACCCTTTTTCTTACATGTAAATATGTTGTAAATACATGACTCGTGCAGCAATATACGCACAGTCATTAAGCTCAACTTTGTCAAACTGAGCCAAACTTGTACAGTGTCACTCCAAGGTTCTTAAATAATTGTGAGGGTAAAAGATGTGTGACAGAAGTGTGAAAGTGAGAGCGAATGTAAATTATACAAGAGAGAGTGAGATCAGTCAGCGGATTTTTCTGCCGCTCCATGCAACTTTTTTATTTTTTGGCTGCGTCGAATGTTTGCTTTCGATGTTGAAAATGTGCTGTCTTGAATGTGCTGTGTGTAGTTTAGTGTAGATCTTAGAGAAAGTATTTTAAGTCTCATAAGACAGAAACGTAGTCACGAATTAGTGTTATACACTTGTTTGTGGCCACATTTAACCGAATTATGGCACTTGAAAACTAACTTACATACACATGATAGATAGATACACATGCTAGAAGGTAGACTATTTTATTAATTACATCCAAACACGCAAACAACCAGAAAAACAAACATGTAAATTGCAACATTTTTTGTAGATCAAAGGGAGATAACTCCGGGTCAGGGGACACAATAGACAACGAAACACTAACTTAACAGTGAAAGATAACTTTACACGCGGAAGCGAGATAGGTAAAAGCCTATCGCACACAGCTTGTTGTAATGGTTGTTTAATATTATATGGGGGACATGAAGCAATTCATGTGTTGACCCTAAGAAAGTCAACTTTGTATGGGTAGTGAGTTAATTTACTATTTGAGGGCAGGTCTTATAAGACAACGTTCCGGTTCAGACAAACCTCTAATTAATATAATATTGCGATTGAGAAGAGGGCTCACGCCAACCAGACAAATTTGTGGCGATTGCCAGTAGCCAAGTAAAGTGATACTACATTGTGACAATAGTCAGTAGAAGTCTATGGAGTTACCCAAAACCTGATTATCAGCAGTCTTTGACAAAAATTAGATACACTAATTTTTTAGAAACCTCTTGCGTCACAACCAATGAGTCAAAGTTGATGACCCAACACAGGAGGGGAGGGTGTGTGTCAAAGACTGAAGTATAGAGGTCTGAGGTCTGCCTCAAGATAGAAGACCACCGGGAAGAGTGGTCAACCTCAAGTAGATTAGAGGTAACACAGTGCCCCGATATGAGGGCAGGGTAGGTGATAGGAAGGGGGACTATTAACTAGTTCTCTCATGAGACACTGAGGCGTCGACCAGATAGTTAGTACTCTGGTCACGGCAGAATCATGCCTACGTGATAGCCACGGAGAAGTGGATTGCCACTCAATAGGAGACGGCTGCGATAAGCGTGCTGAGTGTGACAGCACACAAAAAGCCGAAGGACGCACAAGGTCCTTCCGCGTGCTGTGTAGTCACGCGTGTAGGAAAGTCAGACTGAGGACTGACTTCTTAGCGAGCGCACCGTTTAGTGTCGATAGGGATTTCTGTAGCCAAGTAGATAGAGATTAGCAATAGGGTTAGGAAACTAGTGATAGGCAATTCTGTGGCTTTGTGTGTGATTTGATAGCGACTGTTTTGTAAATGTAAAGAGCCAACGGCAATAAAATGTATCATCCATTTCCTCTCACACGACTTGCAAGTTCCTTGTGTGGTGCGAGAGAAGTAATCCTGTGATGCCTGAAACATTGGTTGTTGACAGTTCCTTTCCGGCACATTTATGTGCGCTATTTTACACAACCCGTGTACTGATCTAATTCTTGGCTGCCTACCAGGGTTAAAACACCGCATTGCTGATGAAATATGAGCCTTGAAGGAAACTAACACGGCCAATGCAGTAACCAGGTCACAGGCACAGATACACCTCGAACCTGAACAGGAGGTGCTACTTCTATTGCCAGACAAACATAATTTATTGTTAACTTCATGGCAAGGGCCATTCAAAGTGGTACGAAAGATATCAGATGTCGATAATGAAATATCGATAAACCAAAAATTAAAGATATTTCATATCAACAATCTGAAGCCTTACTTTTCACGACAAGAAGAACAGATAACAGACGAACAGAATGCATCTACACCAAGCAACCAGACGACAGACTACATAACGCAACTACACTAGTTAGTGTGACAGAAGATGACGACATCGCAGACACACATAGTCAGCAAACAGAACACGCACTTAGTACCACCACAGTACTAAATCAGATAGAGGACGATGACATGGAACTACTAGTTCCGACAGTAGACATGACTACGACAACTGATAGCATACGGATAGAACCAAGACTCACAGACGAGCAAAGACGCCAGATAACAGCGTTAGTAACAGAATACAGAGACATTTTTTGAGACATTCCAGGTAGGACTGACAGGATCGAACACTCCATTATTCTGTCTGATCACACCCCTATCAAATGCCGACCTTATTCCATCCCTTTAAGTTACAGGGAAAACGTCGACAAGGAAATCCTTAGTCTTGAGTCGAGTGGAATAATCCAAAAGTCGCAGTCAGAATATTCATTTCCAATTGTTTTGGTGAGGAGAAAGGACTCAACAATTCGCCTCTGTGTCGATTATCGAAAATTAAATAATGTCACCAAGGTAGACGCAGAGCCATTCCCATCTCGCGAAGATCTGATTCTCAACATGTCAACTTCTCGAATCTTTTCTAAAGTCGACCTAACGACGGGATATTGGCAGGTCCCAATGCAAGACTTTCTATTCATATGACTGCATTCTCAACACCCTTAGGTCTTTATGTGTGGCGATTCCGTCCTTTTGGCCTTCGTAATGCTCCAGCCACTTTTGTTCGACTCACTATGGATCTTCTTCATGGAGTAACGAATACGGAGACGTACATTGACGATATATGTGTTCATACGGCAGACTGGACAACACATCTACAGAAACTGCGACACGTCTTCGATAGATTGAGACTTTTCGGTCTTACTGTAAAACCAACAAAAGTTGAGTTGTGGCTGGAAGAAATTGACTTCCTTGGCCATACCACCACGAGAGGCCAACTTAAAACAGACGATAAAATTGTAACCAAAATTTTTAATCTAACAATCCAACGACCAAGAAGCAAGTTAGAAGCTTACTTGGTCTAGTAAATTATTACAACAAGTTCATACCTAATTTAGCTGAGATTACCAGTGTTTTTTCCAATGTAATGAAATCATCTGTAAAACTGAATGTAAAAGATGCAGATTTAATTGATGCATTATCAAAAACAAAGCAAATGTTTAGCATTGTACCAATCTTGCGCTTACCTAATCCAAGCCTTACGTATTTTCTCCGTACAGACGCAAGCGATATATCCATCGCTGGCGTACTAGGCCAGTTCTATGAGGAAATCTTCCACCCAATCATTTATGTAAGCCGAAAAATCACACCTGCTGAGTCAAGGTATGCAGTCTCTGAATTAGAAGCCTTAATCGTCATCTATTGTGTCCGTAAGCTCCACCGATTCTTAGCGGGCACTCATTTTGTCATCGAAACTGATAATTCCCCTCTTACAGTTATGGAATCTGGAGTCCACAACAATAACAGGATCTATAGGTGGTCGTTGATTCCCCAAAACTACTCGTTCACTATTAAACATATAAAGGGAAAGATGAACTTACTGGCAGACACAATCAGCAGACCTTCTCAGATTAAGATACCCGATGTACCTGAGAGGAACGATTCGACAGCACCTCATTCATTGACACTTTAAATAAGCTGCATCTAGAATGATAAATTATAGACACTTTTGTGCTCTTAGAAGTGTGAATCGCCTTAAATTTACTAGTATGAACTGTGTCATTACAAGTAAGAAAGGACAGACACATTAGAAGATGTCTACGCCATCATCATATTCTATATGTAACAAGTGAGTAGGACTGTATTCGAACTTTACCCAGGACGAGCGCGTATATATCAGACATTGTCTATATTACTCTATTTCAACGAGATTCAACGGAGAACGTGACTCCAACAACACACCTGGAAGTAATTAATGTAATTAATGTATAGTTAGAAATGTTTGTGATATGTATCATAACATGTTTTTATGACAGTTTCATTTAATAACTTTCGTAGTTGTAATAGAATGTTCAAAACCATCCCTATATAATTTTTGCTTAATATGAAACTAGTAACATTTAAGAGTTAAACGTCATCTATACTAAGTTAGAAATTCATATATATCAAATCATTAGTTCGTACTCTTGAACTTAGTAAACACAGCTTTAATCATCCATTAGTTAGACACATTTTCATACAGTTTAGTTAAATTAAACATGATGTAAATGTATACCTTCATTTACAATTTATAACATCATATTTAGAAACACACATTAAGGTAACTAACACAAATCACCCAATTTTATTCATTTAGTTAGATTATTTCCCTTAGTTAGCGTAGCTCAGCACACCAACGTAGATTAGATTAATTATAGTAATCAGTACTCTCAGGATTGTTAGTAAACGATCCTCACAATCATGTAAATTTTTGTACAGAAATGACCGGTGCAGAAATACGACACAGTCATTTGGCTCTCAAACTGGTATAAGCTGAGCCAACCATTTAATGTAAATAGAGTTGTCATTCATGTTCTTTTCTACAAAAATATTTTAATGACATAACGCCTTTTTAAACCAGTGTGGAATGAAAGCATGAATAAAAGGAGTGTGGAAGTGAATAAGTGAATGAAATATACAGAGAAATGAGACATTTTGCGGATTGTTTACCGCACAGCACGAGTTGTAATTTGTCCATGTCAATTTGTGTAACACAATGTGTTGTTCGTTGTTATCCGTGTTGTTGCCATACTTACATTATAGAGATAGGAAACATATTTTAAGCTTCTTAAAACCGGAACAGTAGTCATAAATGAGCCTTACACACTCGTTTGTGACTACCGTAAACCGTTTTATGGCGCTTGAAAGATAACATAAACAAAAATTATAGACATATACACATGTTGGTAATTTAAGCACACAATAGTTAAAAACAAACACGCAACAAATCAGGAAAACTAACAGATAAAGATGCAGACATCATTACTTGCAAAAAGACATAACTACTCTGAACAGGGGACACTACAGACGTTCAAACCCTAGTTTAACACTGAAAGATTTCTTCACGAGTGGAAGCTAGATAGGTGAACATTAGCGTACAAAGCATGTATACAAATTGGAGTAAATATTATATGAGAGCATGAATATAATTCATGTATTGTACCCATAATAGGGACAATTTGTTTGGGTCGTCAGTTAATTGACGATATGAGGAGTAGGTCTTGTAAGGCAAACGGCTCCAGTTCACACAACTCCCAACAAGTATAATGTTAGAATGAGCAAGGGCTCTAGCCAACTGTACTAGTGTGGTGTGATAATCAATAGCCAAGTGAAGTGGTACAACAGTGTGACATTGGAAAGTAGAGGTCTGGTGCTATACCCAGAACATAGTTAGCAAACTCATGCAACCTTTGACAAAATTAGACAGGCCTAATTTTTTTAGATAACCATTTGCGTTACACCCATAAGCTAAAAGCTTGTAACACAACACAGAGGGAGGGAGAGCCTGTCAAAGATCCACATGTAAACAGATCGAGAAGAGAAGAGTAAAACTAAGGAAGAGGACTAAGACAGGATAGAGATCACATCCCTATATAGGAAATAGGGAATAGAAGGGACAGTAGCAGTGAGGAGAACTGTAAACAGTTCTCTGACTGGACACACACGTGTCCTAAAAGGGGACACGGTAGGACATGACCAGGAGTTACCCAGAATAGAGTGGGGAAACCATTACCACGAGAAGTATCCATTAATAGTGGTAACTCTAAAAGAGCAACCTATTGACAAGCTACTAAATGCGTGCTAGAATACTGAGCATGCAAGCCTGCTGACGCACGAAGGGTCACCGGCTCAACGCTGGACGCGCCACGAAAGTGAAGCAGACGGGGACATGACAGCGTTGAGGACGGATTGTAGTATTTGCTCTGAATAATTTGTTTGTTTACAGGACAGTAGAAATAGTGTTGACCTAGGCTAGATTAATACAGTAGATATTACCATAGATAACAGCATAACGTAATATTGTCATGATGTATGTAATCCAAATGGTTGTCAGCTCTCGGAGCTATTGTGTAACTAGTCCAGAAAAAGTCTATATCCTTTTGTACGACGTACGAGTTATCATTCGTGTGGTTCAAAAGAATAATCCATGTGTGCCTGTCAGCACAATGTTTTAGACTAATTTCTTAGTAATCTAGCAACTTTAATATTTTGGGAAAAATCGATGACCGGCCGCCTGTTGAAAATTCTCATTTTTGGGCTATCTCCATTTTTCCAGCAAAACTGCTCCCATAAGGCAGATTATGAATTTTATGGTCTTATCTAGAGTCGGCACAATGTTTTAGACTAATTTCTTACTGATCCGGCAGCTTTAATATTTTGGAAAAAATCGATGACCGGCCACCTGTTGTAAAATTCTCATTTTCCGGCATTCTCCATTTTTCCAGCAAAACTGCTCCCATAAGGCAGATTATTAATGTTATGGTCTTATCTAGTGTGAGCACAATGTTTTAGACTAATTTCTTACTGATCCAGCAGCTTTAATATTTTGGGAAAAGTCGATGACAGGCCGCCTGTTGAAATGTCTCATTTTTGGGCTATCTCCATTTTTCCAGCAAAACTGCTCCCATAAGGCAGATTATTAATTTTATGGTCTTATCTAGAGTCGGCACAATGTTTTAGACTAATTTCTTACTGATCCAGCAGCTTTAATATTTTGGGAAAAATCGATGACCGGCCGCCTGTTGAAAATTCTCATTTTTGGGCGTTCTCCATTTTTCCAGCAAAACTGCTCCCATAAGGCAGATTATTAATGTTACGGTCTTATCTAGTGTCAGCACAATGTTTTAGACTAATTTCTTAGTAATCTAGCAACTTTAATATTTTGGAAAAAATCGATGACCGGCCACCTGTTGAAAATTCTCATATTTGAACTATCTCCATTTTTCCAGCAAAAATGCTCCCATAAGGCAGATTATTATTTTATGGTCTTATCTAGTGTCAGCACAAAAAAAAAAAACAATGTTTTAGACTAATTTCTTAGTAATCAGCAACTTTAATATTTGGAAAAATCGATGACCGGCACCTGTTGAAAATTCTCATTTTGGCATTCTCCATTTTTCCAGCAAAACTGCTCCATACGGCAGATTATTAATTTTATGGTCTTATCTAGATGTCAGGGACAATGTTTTAGAACTATTTCGTACTAGATAAGCCAGACAGCTTTAATAGTTTGGAAAAATCGATGACCGGCAGCCTGTTGAAATTCTCATTTTTGGCTTTCTCCATTTTCCCAGCAAACTGCTCCCATAAGGCAGATTATTAATATTTATGGTCTTATCTAGAGTCGGCACAATGTTTTAGACTAATTTCTTACTGATCCAGCAGCTTTAATATTTTGGGAAAAATCGATGACCGGCCGCCTGTTGAAAATTCTCATTTTTGGGCTAGTCTCCATTTTTCCAGCAAAACTGCTCCCATAAGGCAGATTATTAATTTTATGGTCTTATCTAGAGTCGGCACAATGTTTTAGACTAATTTCTTAGTGATCCAGCAACTTTAATATTTTGGGAAAAAATCGATGACCGTCCGCCTGTTGTAAATTCTCATTTTTCGGCTATTCTCCATTTTTCCAGCAAAACTGCTCCCATAAGGCAGATTATTAATTTTATGGTCTTATCTAGTAGTCAGCACAATGTTTTAGACTAATTTCTTAGTGATCCAGCAACTTTAATATTTTGGGAAAAATCGATGACCGGCCGCCTGTTGAAATGTCTCATTTTTGGGCTATCTCCATTTTTCCAGCAAAACTGCTCCCATAAGGCAGATTATTAATTTTATGGTCTTATCTAGAGTCGGCACAATGTTTTAGACTAATTTCTTACTGATCCAGCAGCTTTAATATTTTGGGAAAAATCGATGACCGGCCGCCTGTTGAAAATTCTCATTTTTGGGCAGTCTCCATTTTTCCAGCAAAACTGCTCCCATAAGGCAGATTATTAATTTTATGGTCTTATCTAGTAGTCAGCACAATGTTTTAGACTAATTTCTTAGTGATCCAGCAACTTTAATATTTTGGGAAAAATCGATGACCGGCCGCCTGTTGAAAATTCTCATTTTTGGGCTATCTCCATTTTTCCAGCAAAACTGCTCCCATAAGGCAGATTATTAATTTATGGTCTTATCTAGAGTCGGCACAATGTTTTAGACTAATTTCTTACTGATCAAGCAGCTTTAATATTTTGGGAAAAATCGATGACCGGCCGCCTGTTGAAAATTCTCATTTTTGGGCTATCTCCATTTTTCCAGCAAAACTGCTCCCATAAGGCAGATTATTAATTTTATGGTCTTATCTAGAGTCAGCACAATGTTTTAGACTAATTTCTTAGTAATCCAGCAACTTTAATATTTTGGAAAAAATCGATGACCGTCCGCCTGTTGTAAATTCTCATTTTTCGGCATTTATTTTTGAAAATTTTCCCATAAGGCGTTTTAAAGGGTCTTTTGGTACCAATTTTTAACAATTTTTTTAATAAATTTATATTTTGGAAAATCAGAGGGCCCCCTTTTTAAACTATTTTTTTTTTTTTTTTTAAAAAAATGTCCCTGGGAATTAATTTTTGGCTTTTTTTTCAGCAAATTTTTTTTAATAACAGATAAATTTTTTTTGGAAAAATCAGAGGGGCCTTTTTTAATTTTTTTTGGGGCCTATTTTCCCGAAAACTGCCCCTGGAATTTTAATTTTTGGCTTTCATTCAGCAAATTTTTTTTAAAAACAGAAAATTTAAATTTAAAATCATGCCCCCCCTGTTAAAATTCTATTTGCACTATTTTTGAAAACTGCCCCTGGGAAAAAGGGATTTTAAAATTTAAAAGGGTTTTATTTTATTAAAACCCACTTTTTTTAAAATTTCATACCGCCTTTAAATTTTAAAATTCCCCCTTTGAAAATTCTCTTTTGGGCATTATTTTTAAAAAAAACTGCCCCCAAAGGGGGAAATTAATTTTTTTTTATCGGGCACCAAATTTTTTTAAAAAATTTTCGGTTGAAATTTATTTTTAAAAAAACCCATCCCCCCCAAAATTTCTTTTGGGCTTTTTTTTTTTAAAAACTGCCCCCAAAGGGGGTTATTAATTTTAGGGTCACTTTAAAATTTTGAAAAATTTCATGACCCCTTTAATTTTTTGGGGGAAAATCATCCCCCTTTTTAAAATTTTTTTTTGGCTATCTTTTTTTCCGCAAAAGGGGAAATAAAGTTTTAAAAATTTTTAAAGGGGTTTTTATCTTAGGGGTTCCCAAAATTTTTAGCAATTTTTTTAAATGCAATTTTAATTTTTGGAAAAATCAGACCCCCCCTTTGAAATTCTATTTTCACTATTTTTGAAAACTGCCCCTGGAATTTTAATTTTTGGTTTTTCATTCAGCAAATGTTTTTTTTTTTAAAACCAGATTTAATTTTTGGAAAAATCAGAGGGCCCCCTTTTTAAAAATTCTTTTTTTTAGGCTTTTTTTTTCCCAAAAAAACTGCCCCTGGAATTTTAATTTTGGCTTTCATTCAGCAAATTTTTAAATAACGGGATAAATTTAAATTTTTAAAAATCAGAAACCCCGGGTTAAAATTTTTTTGGGTTCCCTTTTTTTGAAAACTGCCCCTGGAATTTTTTTTTTGGCTTTCATTTCGCAAATTTTTTTTAGATAATTTTTTGACCCAACAATTTAATATTTTGGAAAAATCGATGCCCGGGCCCCCTGTTGAAAATTTTTTTTTTGGGGCTTCTCCTTTTTTCCAGCAAAACTGCTCCCATAAGGCAGATTATTAATTTTATGGTCTTTTTCGCACAAGGGTTTTTTTTTTGGGCCCCAAATTTTAAAGGGAAAAATCGATGACCGGCCGCCTGTTGAAATGTCTCATTTTTGGCTATCTCCATTTTTCCAGCAAAACTGCTCCCATAAGGCAGATTATTAATTTTATGGTTTATCTAGGTCGGCACAATGTTTTAGACTAATTTCTTAGTATCCAGAACTTTAATTTTTGGAAAAATCGATGAGGGCCGCCTGTTGAAAATTCCATTTTGGGCATTCCATTTTTCCACAAAACTGCTCCCATAAGGCAGATTATTAATTTTTTTTTTCCCTTTAAAAATTTTTTGGCCCAAATTTTTTTTAAAAAAGGGGCCCTTTAAATTTTTTTTTTCCCCTTTTCCAGAAAAACTTTAAAATTTTTTTAAATTTTTTTTGGGCAAATGTTTTAGACTAATTTCTTATGATCCAGCACTTTAATTTTTTGGGGAAAAAATGATGACCGGCCGCCTGTTGAAAATTCCATTTTTGGGCTTCTCCATTTTTCCAGCAAAACTGCTCCCATAAGGCAGATTTTTAAATTTTTTGGTTTTTAGGTCGCACAATGTTTTAGACAAATTTTCTTATGATCCGCTTTTAAATTTTTTGGGAAAAAAATCGATGACCCCCCCCTTTTTTATTTTTTTCCCTTTTTTCCCAAAAAACCCCCCATAAAATTATTTTTTGGTTTACCAAAAATTTTTTTTTTTATTAAAAAAATTTTTGGGGTTGACCGGCCGCCTGTTAAAAATTCTCTTTTTTGGGATCTCCTTTTCCCAAAAAACCTCCCCAAAGGGGAATTATTAATTTTATGGTCACAGTTTAGACAATTTTTAACAATTTTTTTTTTAAAAAACTTTTTTTGGGAAAAAATTGGGCCCCTTTGAAATTCCTTTTTGGGCTTTATTTTTAAAATTCCCCCAAACTTTAATTTTTGGATCGGGGCCCTTTTTTAAATTTTTTTTTGCATTTTAATTTTTAAAAAAATCATAAGGCCCGTTTAAAAATTTTTTTTTGGCCCCTTTTTTAAAAAAACTCCCCCCAAAAGGCAGTTTTAATTTTTGGAAATCAGCGCCTTTTTTGAAATTTTTATTCCCCCTTTTAATTTTTAAAAATTAAGGCCCGTTTTAAAATTTTTTTTGGGTTCCCATTTTTAAAAAAATCTATAACAAAATTTTAAATTTTTTGGACAGACGCCTTTTTTAACTTTTTTGGGGGTCCCCCAAATTTAAAATTTTAAAAATAAAAATTTAAAAAAATTTATTTTTGGCCCCCTTTTTCCCCCAAAAATCCCCCTGGGTTTTTTTTTTGGCACTTTTAAAAAATTTTTTAAAATAATTTTGACCACAACTTTAATTTTTTGGGGGAAAAATCGATGACCCCCCCGGTTTAAATTTTTTTTACCCCTGCCCCTTTTTAATTTTATTTTTTTAAAAAAATTTTTAAAATTTTTCTTATTTTTTAAAACAAAATTTTTGGGAAAAATTTTTAAATTTTTTTTTATTTCCACAAAATTTTTTAAGGGGGGAAATTTTTTAAAATTTTTAGTTTTTTTTTTTTTAACCCAGACTTTTTTGGGGAAAAATAAAGGGCCCCTTTGAAAATTCTCTTTTGGGCTTTTTTTTTAAAAAAAACTGCCCCGGCAATTTTAATTTAATTTCTTACTGGTTCCACACAATTTTTGAAATTTTCATGACCGGCCTTTTTTTTTAAAAAATGTACCCCCTTTGAAAATTCTCTTTTGGGTTTATTTTTCCCAAAACTGTCCCAAAAGGGTTTTAAATTTTATTTCTTACTATTCAGCACAATTTTTGAAATTTTCATACCGCCTTTAATTTTTTGGAAAACATCCGGCCCCTTTTAAAACCAATTTTTTTTTTTTTAAAAAACCCCCCATGGGAAATTAATTTTTGGTCATTATTGAAATGTTTTACTTTAAAATTTTTTGGGTTTAATTTCCAAAAAAATTTAAAAATTTATTTTTTAAAAATTCCCCCCCCCTTTGAAAACCCTTTTTTGCCCCTTTTTGAAAATCCCCCTGGCAATTTTTTTTTTTTCACTGGTTCCAAAGTTTTAATTTTTTTTTTTCCCGCACAATTTTTAAAAAACATGACGGCCCCTTTAAATTTTTTTGGCCCCCTTTTTAAAAAACCCCCTTTGGAAATTTTAAAGGGTCTTTTTTAAATTAAAATTTTGCTAATTTTTTAGGTCCACAATTTAAATTTTTTTTTAAAAATCAAAAATTTTTAAAAAATTCCCCCTTTTTGGGGATCTCATTTTAGCTTTTCCCCAAAGGCTTTAAATTTTATTTTTTTGGCCCACTTTTTTTTTAGACAATTTTTAGAAAAACCTTTAAATTTAAAAATGAACCGGCCGCCTTTGAAATTTCTTTTTTTCTCCATTTTTCCAGCAAAACTGCTCCCATAAGGCAGATTATTAATTTTATGGTCTTATCTAGTGTCAGCACAATGTTTTAGACTAATTTCTTAGTGATCCAGCAACTTTAATATTTTGGGAAAAATCGATGACCGGCCGCCTGTTGAAAATTCTCATTTTTGGGCTATCTCCATTTTTCCAGCAAAACTGCTCCCATAAGGCAGATTATTAATTTTATGGTCTTATCTAGTGTCAGCACAATGTTTTAGACTAATTTCTTAGTGATCCAGCAACTTTAATATTTTGGGAAAAATCGATGACCGGCCGCCTGTTGAAAATTCTCATTTTTGGGCTATCTCCATTTTTCCAGCAAAACTGCTCCCATAAGGCAGATTATTAATTTTATGGTCTTATCTAGTGTCAGCACAATGTTTTAGACTAATTTCTTAGTGATCCAGCAACTTTAATATTTTGGGAAAAATCGATGACCGGCCGCCTGTTGAAAATTCTCATTTTTGGGCTATCTCCATTTTTCCAGCAAAACTGCTCCCATAAGGCAGATTATTAATTTTATGGTCTTATCTAGTGTCAGCACAATGTTTTAGACTAATTTCTTAGTGATCCAGCAACTTTAATATTTTGGGAAAAATCGATGACCGGCCGCCTGTTGAAAATTCTCATTTTTGGGCTATCTCCATTTTTCCAGCAAAACTGCTCCCATAAGGCAGATTATTAATTTTATGGTCTAATCTGGAGTCGGCACAATGTTTTAGACTAATTTCTTAGTGATCCAGCAACTTTAATATTTTGGGAAAAATCGATGACCGGCCGCCTGTTGAAAATTCTCATTTTTGGGCTATCTCCATTTTTCCAGCAAAACTGCTCCCATAAGGCAGATTATTAATTTTATGGTCTTATCTAGTGTCAGCACAATGTTTTAGACTAATTTCTTAGTGATCCAGCAACTTTAATATTTTGGGAAAAATCGATGACCGGCCGCCTGTTGAAAATTCTCATTTTTGGGCTATCTCCATTTTTCCAGCAAAACTGCTCCCATAAGGCAGATTATTAATTTTATGGTCTTATCTAGTGTCAGCACAATGTTTTAGACTAATTTCTTAGTGATCCAGCAACTTTAATATTTTGGGAAAAATCGATGACCGGCCGCCTGTTGAAAATTCTCATTTTTGGGCTATCTCCATTTTTCCAGCAAAACTGCTCCCATAAGGCAGATTATTAATTTTATGGTCTTATCTAGTGTCAGCACAATGTTTTAGACTAATTTCTTAGTGATCCAGGCAACTTTATATTTTGGGAAAATACGATGAACGGCCGCCTGTTGAAAATTCTCAATTTTTTGGGCTATCTCCAGTTTTCCAACAAACTGCTCCCATAAGGCAGATTAGTAATTTTATGGTCTTATCTAGTGTCAGCACAATGTTTTAGACTAATTCTTAGTGATCCAGCAACTTTAATATTTTGGGGAAAAATCGATGAACGTACCGCTTGTTGAAAATTCTTGCATTTTTTTAAAAGTCCCCTTTAAATTTATTTTACCTTTTAAAATTATGGTTTTATTTAAAACGAAAATTTTTTTTTTTTCCCTTTTTTTTAGCAAATCCCAAGGCAGATTTTAAATTTTATTTTTGGTCCCACTTTAAAATTTTTAGACCCAAATTTAAAATTTAAAACGATTTTTCCCCTTTTTAAAACCCAAAATTTTATTTAATTTCAGACCGCCCTTTAAATTATAATTGATTTTTTTGAAAAACATTTTGCCATTTTTTACAACTTTTTTTGCAATTTTAAAAACTTTACAAAATTTTTAAATTTTTTTCCCACAACTTTAAATTTTGGGAAAATCATCGCTTTGAAATCCATTTTTGGCATTTTTTAAAAATTCCAAAAAATTATTTTAATCCCTTTAAAATTTTATTTTGGTTTCATTTTCCAGAAAACTGCTTGGAATTTTTATTTTTTTTAAAATGTCAAAAAGGTTTTAATTTTCTTATGTCCACAGCTTTAATTTTGGAAAATCATGATTTTCCTTTAATTTTTTTGGGTTCCATTTCCCCCCCCATAAGAATTTTTTAGGTTTTTTAATTCCCAATTTTCAAAAATTTTTTAAATTTAAATTTAATATTGGAAAAGTGCTTTTAAATTTATTTTTGTATCCCATTTTTAAAAATCCCATGGGTTTATTAATTTTTTTTAAAAATCAAATTTTTAAATCAGTTTTTTTGAAATTTTTGCCCCTTTTTTAAAAATTTTTTAAAACCATTTAAAATATGGGTATAAGCGAAATTTTTAGGCTATTTTTGTATCCCATTTTTAAAAATTTTTAAAAATTTATTTTTGGGGAAAATTGGGCCCTTTGAAAATTTTTTTTTGGGCCCCAAATTTTTGAAAATCTAGGCAGATTTTAATTTTTTTTCTAGCCCAAAATTTTTAAATTTTTAAGTGCCCCCAATTTAATATTTTAAAATGTCCCCTTTAAAATCTTTTTGGCATTTTTTTTTAGAAAATGCTAAAGGCAGTTTAATTTAATTTTTATGTCACCCAATTTTTAGTTTTTTCTAGACCGAAATTTTTAAATTTTTGGAAATTCGCCAATTTTTAAAATTTTTTTGGGTACCAATTTTTGAAAACCCCCTAAGGCAGATTTTAATTTATTTTTATATTCCAAATTTTTAAATTTTAAAAGGGGTTTTATTTATTTTGGCCCCTTTTTGAAAATTTCAAAGGCAGAATTATTTGAAAATTATGGCAAATTTTTATTTTTTATTCCAAATTTTTGAAAATCATACCCGAATTTTTTTTTTGGGAAAGTCCCATTTTTAAAAACTTAAAATTATTTTTAAAATTTATCCACAAATTTAATTTTAATATTTTTCCCATTAAAACTATTTGGGTATCAATTTAAAATTGGGTAAAGGTTTCCATTTTTCTATTTTCTAAATTTTTATTTTTTTAAATCCGCATTTAATATTTTGGGAAATCGTCCCTTTTAAAATTTTTATTTTAGCATTTAATTTTTGAAAATCCCCAAAGGCAGTTTAATTTTCTTTTAGCAATTTTTTTGAAATTTTTATAAGCTTTTAATATTTTCGGAAAAATCGATGACCGGCCGCCTGTTGAAAATTCTCATTTTTGGGCGTTCTCCATTTTACCAGCAAAACTGCTCCCATAAGGCAGATTATTAATGTTACAGTCTTATCTAGTGTCAGCACAATGTTTTAGACTAATTTCTTAGTAATCTAGCAACTTTAATATTTGGGGGAAAATCGATGACCGGCCGCCTGTTGAAATGTCTCAATTTTGGGCTATCTCCATTTCTCCAGCAAAACTGCTCCCATAAGGCAGATTATTATTTTATATTTTAGTAATCCAACAACTTTAATATTTTGGGAAAAATCGATGACCGGCTGCCTGTTGAAAATTCTTATTTTTAGGCTTTCTCCATTTTTCCAGCAAAACTGCTCCCATAAGGCAGATTATTAATTTTATGGTCTTATCTAGAGTCGGCACAATGTTTTAGACTAATTTCTTACTGATCCAGCAGCTTTAATATTTTGGGAAAAATCGATGACCGGCCGCCTGTTGAAAATTCTCATTTTTGGGCTATCTCCATTTTTCCAGCAAAACTGCTCCCATAAGGCAGATTATGAATTTTATGGTCTTATCTAGAGTCGGCACAATGTTTTAGACTAATTTCTTACTGATCCAGCAGCTTTAATATTTTGGGAAAAATCGATGACCGGCCGCCTGTTGAAAATTCTCATTTTGGGGCAGTCTCCATTTTTCCAAGAAAACTGCTACTATAAGGCAGATTATTAATTTTATGGTCTTATCTAGAGGCGGCACAATGTATTAGACTAATTTCTTAGTGATCCAGCAACTTTAATATTTTGGAAAAAAATCGATGACCGTCCACCTGTTGTAAATTCTCATTTTTCGGCATTCTCCATTTTTCCAGCAAAACTGCTCCCATAAGGCAGATTATTAATGTTACAGGTCTTATCTAGTGTGAGCACAATGTTTTAGACTAATTTCTTACTGATCCAGCAGCTTTAATATTTTGGGAAAAGTCGATGACAGGCCGCCTGTTGAAATGTCTCATTTTTGGGCTATCTCCATTTTTCCAGCAAAACTGCTCCCATAAGGCAGATTATGAATTTTATGGTCTTATCTAGAGTCGGCACAATGTTTTAGACTAATTTCTTACTGATCAAGCAGCTTTAATATTTTGGGAAAAATCGATGACCGGCTGTATGTTGAAAATTCTCATTTTTGGGCTATCTCCTTTTTTTCCAGCAAAACTGCTCCCATAAGGCAGATTATTAATTGTATGGTCTTATCTAGAGTCGGCACAATGTTTTAGACTAATTTCTTACTGATCCAGCAGCTTTAATATTTTCGGAAAAATCGATGACCGGCCGCCTGTTGAAAATTCTCATTTTTGGGCGTTCTCCATTTTACCAGCAAAACTGCTCCCATAAGGCAGATTATTAATGTTACAGTCTTATCTAGTGTCAGCACAATGTTTTAGACTAATTTCTTAGTAATCTAGCAACTTTAATATTTTGGAAAAAATCGATGACCGGCCACCTGTTGAAAATTCTCATTTTTAGGCTATCTCCATTTTTCCAGCAAAACTGCTCCCATAAGGCAGATTATTATTTTATATTTTAGTAATCCAACAACTTTAATATTTTGGGAAAAATCGATGACCGGCTGCCTGTTGAAAATTCTTATTTTTAGGCTTTCTCCATTTTTCCAGCAAAACTGCTCCCATAAGGCAGATTATTAATTTTATGGTCTTATCTAGCGTCGGCACAATGTTTTAGACTAATTTCTTAGTGATCCAGCAATTTTAATATTTTGGGAAAAATCGATGACCGGCCGCCTGTTGACAATTCTCATTTTTGGGCTATCTCCGTTTTTCCAGTAAAACTGCTCCCATAAGGCAGATTATGAATTTTATGGTCTTATCTAGAGTCGGCACAATGTTTTAGACTAATTTCTTACTGATCCAGCAGCTTTAATATTTTGGGAAAAATCGATGACCGGCCGCCTGTTGAAAATTCTCATTTTGGGGCAGTCTCCATTTTTCCAAGAAAACTGCTACTATAAGGCAGATTATTAATTTTATGGTCTTATCTAGAGTCGGCACAATGTATTAGACTAATTTCTTAGTGATCCAGCAACTTTAATATTTTGGAAAAAAATCGATGACCGTCCACCTGTTGTAAATTCTCATTTTTCGGCATTCTCCATTTTTCCAGCAAAACTGCTCCCATAAGGCAGATTATTAATGTTACAGGTCTTATCTAGTGTGAGCACAATGTTTTAGACTAATTTCTTACTGATCCAGCAGCTTTAATATTTTGGGAAAAGTCGATGACAGGCCGCCTGTTGAAATGTCTCATTTTTGGGCTATCTCCATTTTTCCAGCAAAACTGCTCCCATAAGGCAGATTATGAATTTTATGGTCTTATCTAGAGTCGGCACAATGTTTTAGACTAATTTCTTACTGATCAAGCAGCTTTAATATTTTGGGAAAAATCGATGACCGGCTGTATGTTGAAAATTCTCATTTTTGGGCTATCTCCTTTTTTTCCAGCAAAACTGCTCCCATAAGGCAGATTATTAATTGTATGGTCTTATCTAGAGTCGGCACAATGTTTTAGACTAATTTCTTACTGATCCAGCAGCTTTAATATTTTCGGAAAAATCGATGACCGGCCGCCTGTTGAAAATTCTCATTTTTGGGCGTTCTCCATTTTACCAGCAAAACTGCTCCCATAAGGCAGATTATTAATGTTACAGTCTTATCTAGTGTCAGCACAATGTTTTAGACTAATTTCTTAGTAATCTAGCAACTTTAATATTTGGGGGAAAATCGATGACCGGCCGCCTGTTGAAATGTCTCAATTTTGGGCTATCTCCATTTCTCCAGCAAAACTGCTCCCATAAGGCAGATTATTATTTTATATTTTAGTAATCCAACAACTTTAATATTTTGGGAAAAATCGATGACCGGCTGCCTGTTGAAAATTCTTATTTTTAGGCTTTCTCCATTTTTCCAGCAAAACTGCTCCCATAAGGCAGATTATTAATTTTATGGTCTTATCTAGAGTCGGCACAATGTTTTAGACTAATTTCTTAGTGATCCAGCAATTTTAATATTTTGGGAAAAATCGATGACCGGCCGCCTGTTGACAATTCTCATTTTTGGGCTATCTCCATTTTTCCAGCAAAACTGCTCCCATAAGGCAGATTATGAATTTTATGGTCTTATCTAGAGTCGGCACAATGTTTTAGACTAATTTCTTACTGATCCAGCAGCTTTAATATTTTGGGAAAAATCGATGACCGGCCGCCTGTTGAAAATTCTCATTTTGGGGCAGTCTCCATTTTTCCAGCAAAACTGCTCCCATAAGGCAGATTATTAATTTTTTGGTCTTATCTAGAGTCGGCACAATGTTTTAGACTAGTTTCTTAGTGATCCGGCAACTTTAATATTTTGGGAAAAATCAATGACCGCCGCCTGTTGAATATTCTTATTTTTGGACTATCTCCATTTTTCCAGCAAAACTGCTCCCATAAGGCAGATTATGAATTTTATGGTCTTATCTAGAGTCGGCACAATGTTTTAGACTAATTTCTTACTGATCAAGCAGCTTTAATATTTTGGGAAAAATCGATGACCGGCTGTATGTTGAAAATTCTCATTTTTGGGCTATCTCCTTTTTTTCCAGCAAAACTGCTCCCATAAGGCAGATTATTAATTGTATGGTCTTATCTAGAGTCGGCACAATGTTTTAGACTAATTTCTTACTGATCCAGCAGCTTTAATATTTTCGGAAAAATCGATGACCGGCCGCCTGTTGAAAATTCTCATTTTTGGGCGTTCTCCATTTTACCAGCAAAACTGCTCCCATAAGGCAGATTATTAATGTTACAGTCTTATCTAGTGTCAGCACAATGTTTTAGACTAATTTCTTAGTAATCTAGCAACTTTAATATTTTGGAAAAAATCGATGACCGGCCACCTGTTGAAAATTCTCATTTTTAGGCTATCTCCATTTTTCCAGCAAAACTGTTCCCATAAGGCAGATTATTAATCTTATGGTCTTATCTAGAGTCAGCACAATGTTTTAGACTAATTTCTTAGTGATCAAGCAACTTTAATATTTGGGGGAAAATCGATGACCGGCCGCCTGTTGAAATGTCTCATTTTTGGGCTATCTCCATTTTTCCAGCAAAACTGCTCCCATAAGGCAGATTATTATTTTATATTTTAGTAATCCAACAACTTTAATATTTTGGGAAAAATCGATGACCGGCTGCCTGTTGAAAATTCTTATTTTTAGGCTTTCTCCATTTTTCCAGCAAAACTGCTCCCATAAGGCAGATTATGAATTTTATGGTCTTATCTAGAGTCGGCACAATGTTTTAGACTAATTTCTTAGTGATCCAGCAGCTTTAATATTTTGGGAAAAATCGATGACCGGCCGCCTGTTGAAAATTCTCATTTTGGGGCAGTCTCCATTTTTCCAGCAAAACTGCTACCTATAAGGCAGATTATTAATTTTATGGTCTTATCTAGAGTCGGCACAATGTATTAGACTAATTTCTTAGTGATCCAGCAACTTTAATATTTTGGAAAAAAATCGATGACCGTCCACCTGTTGTAAATTCTCATTTTTCGGCATTCTCCATTTTTCCAGCAAAACTGCTCCCATAAGGCAGATTATTATTTTATATTTTAGTAATCCAACAACTTTAATATTTTGGGAAAAATCGATGACCGGCCGCCTGTTGACAATTCTCATATTTGGGCTATCTCCATTTTTCCAGCAAAACTGCTCCCATAAGGCAGATTATGAATTTTATGGTCTTATCTAGAGTCGGCACAATGTTTTAGACTAATTTCTTACTGATCCAGCAGCTTTAATATTTTGGGAAAAATCGATGACCGGCCGCCTGTTGAAAATTCTCATTTTGGGCTATCTCCATTTTTCCAGCAAAACTGCTCCCATAAGGCAGATTATTAATTTTATGGTCTTATCTAGAGTCGGCACAATGTTTTAGACTAATTTCTTACTGATCCAGCAGCTTTAATATTTTCGGAAAAATCGATGACCGGCCGCCTGTTGAAAATTCTCATTTTTGGGCGTTCTCCATTTTACCAGCAAAACTGCTCCCATAAGGCAGATTATTAATTTTACATGGTCTTATCTAGTGTCAGCACAATGTATTAGACTAATTTCTTAGTGATCCTAGCAACTTTAATATTTTGGAAAAAATCGATGACCGGCCGACCTGTTGAAAATTCTCATTTTTAGGCTATCTCCATTTTTCCAGCAAAACTGCTCCCATAAGGCAGATTATTAATCTTATGGTCTTATCTAGAGTCAGCACAATGTTTTAGACTAATTTCTTAGTGATCAAGCAACTTTAATATTTGGGGGAAAATCGATGACCGGCCGCCTGTTGAAATGTCTCATTTTTGGGCTATCTCCATTTTTCCAGCAAAACTGCTCCCATAAGGCAGATTATTATTTTATATTTTAGTAATCCAGCAACTTAATTCTTTTCTATTCTTGTTAACCGAGGACGGTGAGAGGTTCTTTCTTCTTCATTCATTTTCTTCTTTGGCCCTACGCAGTCAGGGTTTGCGCTCTTCTCCTCACATCACCGTAGCAGAAGTAAGTGGTCCTTGCTTCCTGTTTATACCTCTGTTTTCAAGTGGCGAGCCTGAACCAGGATAGTGACAGCCTTAGAATTATTCTGGTAGGATTGTTTTGGTACCAAGTGAGTGTTTTAGTTGAGGTCTTTAGTTGGTTTCTGTGTCGGTTCATGTTTGGTATAGTTGGTAATAGTCTTCTAGAGATAGCAAAACCCAGGTTAGCTAGTTAGGCTCCATTGCAGAACCACCCGTAGCATAGTATCTTGTCCTTAAGATGGAGACCAGAAGTACTCGTGCGGCAGTGAGAGTTGAACAAGATGAGTCGCCGACAGTTTCTACGATGGGAACCGAAGATCCCCGCCCAATGGAAGCTCCACCACGCGAGCTCACTGAGGCTTTGAGGTACGTTGTAGTACCAACCAGAAAGCCTGTTCGGTGTTTGGGGAGAAAGGTGGGCCATCAGTAGAAGAGTACGTCAGGGAGGTGAGGTCAGCCTGGAGGGCTGGCATGTTAGAGACTGTCGATAAGGTGGATGTTATTTCGACAGCATAACCAGTCCTGTCAGGAGGGAGTTGGAACTCCATGCTTCTGAGGAAGATCCCGAGGCTATGCTACAGGCCTTGCTGAAGATATATGGTGAGAAGAAAAGTCTACGGGAGCTCCTGGCAACGTTATTCACAATACGCCAGCGAGCTGGGGAGACAGTCCATGACTTCTCCCATAGGGTCAATGCTGAGTTCAAGAGGGTAGTGAAGGCCCAGGAAACGCAAGGTGTCCCTGTGTTGGATGGGGAGGCCCTTCGAGACCAGTTTGTGGCTGGCATAAGGGACAGTTTCACCCAAACTGTCCTAAAAGAAAAGATCGCACAAGATTCATCTGTGACTTTTCTTCAAGTCAGGGAGTGCGCACAAACGTGGGAAGGTGTGCGGGCCCCACTAGGTGCTGAAATCAGAGAGGTAGAGGTGAGAGCCAGAAATGAGAACACTGGGGAAATTCAGTCAAGCGTCCCTTCAGCGGTGAAAGTTGAGTTTCAGCAGGGGCGGTACGGGCCGGTGCAGGCTGAGGTAGTCCCACAAACGGTAAAATGTAGGCCTGCACATACTGAGCCAGCTCGAGTACCACCAAGAACTGAGTTTACTTCCAGGCAGGGTGAAATTGACTTTCTTCAGAGGGAGATGTCTGAGATTGGTGCCAGGCTGAACAGACTCACCACCAGCGATCAACAACATCAAGTGCCACGTTGCTGGCGATGCAATCGGGTTGGTCACTTGAGACGCGAGTGCAGACAAGCATTAAACGGGACCCCTCTAAGGCTGGGAGCCAGGTATTAGAAGGGGAGCGTCATGGCTCGGACATTAAAATTGTGGGTGGTAGGCCCGAAGAGACTGTCTTGATAGGTGGGAAGAGTGTCCAGTGTGTCATCGATACAGGTTCTCAGGTATCCACCATTACTGAGGCCTGTTTCAAGGGCATGTTCCAGGACTTTGTTCTAAAGGAAGGACAATTCGTTAGGTTGACGGCCGCAAATGGCGTAATGATTCCATATGTGGGGTACTTCATGTGTGACACTGTGTTGGGTGGGACACAAGTTAAAGACTGTGGGGTGTTTGTCACCAAAGACATGGACAATGGGGAGAGAAGAGTGCCTGGCATTATTGGCACGAACATTTTACAGTCAGTACCGAATCTGTGTAGGTTTCTTAATTGGAGCAGCAAAGCGGAGGAGATTCCTGGAGTCGGACTGGACGGTGTTAAAGTGTTTGTTGACAATAGAGTTTGCGTACCTGCCCGCTCCATCACTGCAGTTAGTGTAAAATGTGTAAGATTTGTGCGTGAAAATATGCATGTCATTTTCAGCCCAACTCGAGACTTGGAGCACAAGGGTTTGCTTTTCTCCCACACTTTGACTACCTTGAGACGGGGCATATGCCAAGTCCAAGTGGTCAATCTGGGGGATGAAGACATGTTCTTGTCGAAGGGTACTCAAGTTGGGGATATTTCAGATGCTACTGTAGATTTGACCAACCATTTCAAAATGGTAAGTGCTCAGGAAGTTGAGGTTTCAACACGGCCTTATGCCGGATAGAAAGATGATGTTAGGTGCCCTGTAGATTTGAGCAGTTTTGAGGGTAGTGATAGAGATAGGAAGAAGTTAGAGGAGTTATTAGTTAGGTATGATAGTCTTTTTGCCAAGGGAGATACTGACATAGGCTATACAGATAGAGTAACCCATAGCATCCAGTTTACAGATGAGACCCCCATCAAGCAGCCTTATAGGAGAATTCCCCCAGCATTTTATAGAGAAGTACAAGATCATCTCCAAGGTTTATTAGATAGTCAGATAATTAAGGAAAGTTCCAGTCCTTGGGCTTCTCCGGTGGTCCTCGTGAGAAAAAAGGACGGTAAGCTGAGGTTATGTGTCGATTATCGGGCTGTAAATGTTAGGACAAAGAAAGATGCATACCCTCTCCCTAGAGTAGATGAGTATCTAGATGCCCTAGGGGGTGCCAAATTGTTTTCAACTCTAGATCTTGCCAGTGGGTATTACCAGGTGGCCATGAAGCCAGATGATCAAGAGAAGACTGCTTTTACCACCCCGTTTGGTTTGTATGAGTATACGCGTATGCCAATGGGACTTGCAAACTCCGCGAGCAGCTTCCAGAGGTTAATGCAATGCTCTCTGAATGACTATTTTTTCCAGATCTTGTTGGTATACCTTGATGACATTTTGGTGTTTTCTGGGGATTTTTCAGAGCATTTGAGTAGGCTTGAGAAAGTGTTTGAGAGACTGCAGTCCATTGGGCTAACCTAAATCCTGAAAAGTGTAACTTTTATCAGAAAAAGGTTGAGTTTTTAGGGCACACCATTTCAGAAGAAGGCATTGGAACCATGGATGATAAAGTTGCAGCCATAAAAGAAGCACCTGTGCCCAGAACTCAGACAGAACTTAGGTCATTTCTAGGGTTAGCCAGTTATTATAGAAGGTTTGTCTCAAAGTTTGCTAATATTGCAAGACCACTACATGAGCTAGTGGGCCAACTCAACCAGCAGCAAACCGGTGATACTAAGAAGAAGAAAGGACCCATAGGGCGGTTGTGGACTCCAGAGTGTGACGAGGCGTTTAATCGATTAAAAGAGGCTCTGACATCAACACCCCTTTTAGGCTTCCCAGACTTCTCATTACAGTTCATATTGGAGGTAGATGCCTCATACCAGGGTTTAGGTGCTGTCCTCTCACAAATTCAAGATGGTAAGAAAAGAGTCTTAGCTTACGCTAGCCGCACACTTCGCCCCTCAGAACGAAACGCTAAAAGCAGTTCTAAGCTTGAGTTACTTGCATTGAAGTGGGCTATGACTGAGAAGTTTAGAAGTTATCTTTTAGGTACTAAAGTAGAAGTTTTTACAGATAGTAGGAATTTAGCTTTGTGGCAAAAGGCAAAATTGGGTGCCATTGAGCAGAGATGGATAGCACAGATGTCGATGTTTGACTACACCATTAAGCACAAACCAGGTCGTGCTAATGGAAATGCTGATTATTTGTCCTGCTACCCTTTTGAAGCCCCAGGAAGATCAGATGAAGAAGGTGACATTCCAATCAGTCACATAGCTGCTACACCAGTTAGTCCAAACTTAAGAACTGCTATGATAGGAGAGATTGTAGATGTAGATAGACAGAATAACCCTGTGGGTAATGTGCCACTGTTATCATTACCATCATATTCAGCTGAAGAGTTGATAAAACTACAAGCAGAAGATGTCCATGTGTATAAAGTGTTAACTTGTGTGAGTGAGAGTGTGAGACTGAGTAATATAGAGATGAGGGGTTTACCCCCTGAAACCAAAAGCTTGTTGAAGCAGCGAAAGAGGTTGAGTGTGATTAATGGGTTGTTGTACAGGAAATTAAAGAGGCCAGGTAGAGGGTGGATTTCTCAATTAGTGGTACCTGGTGCATTGAAGCAGAGAGTGTTAGAATCGGTGCACAGCACCGGCCATCAGGGCAGAGATAGGATGATACAAATCCTTAGAAGTAGATGTTATTGGGTTGGCATCACGAAAGATGTTGAACTGTTTTGTAAAAGATGCCAGAGGTGTAATATTGCTAAACCACCCCATATTAAACTGCAGGGTCCTTCAGGTAATTTATTAGCATCTAGGCCTTTTGAGGTGGTGACCATGGATTTTACTATGTTAGAGAAGGATAGTCGGGGGTATGAAAATGTGTTGGTTATTACAGATGTTTTCACCAAATTTACAATTGCTGTTCCCACAAGGGATCAGAAAGCCTCGACAGTTGCAAAAGTTCTGGTTGAGAAATGGTTTTTGTATTTAGGTGTACCCCATAGACTCCATTCAGATCAAGGCAGGAACTTTGAATCGGCTGTGATTGCAGAACTCTGTAGAGTGTACGGGATTCAAAAGAGCCGTCCCACGAGTTACAATCCAAAAGGGAACGGTCAGTGCGAAAGGTTTAATAGGACCCTACATGATCTTCTGAGGCCACTAGAGGCAAGCCAGAAAAGGAAATGGTCTGAACATATAGCTGAGGTTTTGTTAATTTATAACTCTACGCCCCACTCGTCCACAGGTTACTCCCCGTACTACTTAGTGTTTGGAGTAGAACCCAGATTGCCAGTAGATTTCATGCTAGATGCTAGTGGTGATAGTGATTGTAATGATGGGGAACCAAATGTTGAGAACTGGGTGACTGGACATCTTTCCCGTCTGCGTTATGCGCATGTTAGGGCAGGCGAACAGTTAAGAAAGTTAGCTGCTGTAAGGAAAGAGAGATGTGACAAGACATCATCCTCTAAATTGCTAACCATAGGAGACGTAGTTAGGAAGAGAGTCCACTATACAGAGAGGTGCAGGATTAAAGACCAGTGGTCTGTAGATAAATATACAGTGGTGCAGGTCCCAAAAGCATCAGGAGGCCCGTATGTTATTAGAAGAGTGGGAGAGAATGGACCTGACATTAGAGCAGCAGGACACGAGTTAAAGCGGTGTGAGAAAGATGCGGTAATTGAGGTACCGGAGGCGATGATAAGACTACCCGAATTGCCTGTCGTGGCAGAGGTTGAGGAACCACGGGATAGACCGCCAAGAAGTGACTGGTACATGTTTGAGCCAGGAGACTTGAATGTGAGGCGATCAGAGAGAATCCGTCTTAGAAGAGATAGATGATGTTATTTTTGAATACATTTTGTTTCACATGTTCAGTGTTGAGGCCAGTGGTATCCTGTATAAAGGTTGCTGATTTATTGTTTGTGTAACTTTTATGATTGTTTAATTATTTTTATGTAAAAAGTGAGGGTTGTATTCATTTTGTTATGATTTCTCATGTAGCAGAGGCGCTATTTCTCCTCACTGATGTTGATTTGGTCACTGAGTATTAACCTGTACTCGTATAAGGATGGCTTATGCTTATATGTTATTAATGTTATTTTGGACTTATTGATGACTGGTGACGTACATGTATACGGTTTCACATTATAAATCTGGGTAGAATGAGTAAATTGTTTTATAATGGTACTGTTTAGGGATGTAACCAGCAGTTCAGGTGTTGAGGGCAGTGTCCTCAAGAGTGACAGGTTTTTGTTGTTGTTGCTGAGAGATGTGTTCCTTGGCATAGAATTATCAGAGCATAGAGGGGTGAAGGTAACTTCTTGTTTGATAAGTGTACCAGAGACTATGGTCCGGTTGACGAAACGACAACAGTTAAAGAGGGGGAATTCTTCATTGTTTTTGTAATTGTTTGTATAATTTTGTGAACACTAAGGTGGCGGGAGACTGTCTCCCTGTTGATTGCATTATTTTTTTTACTGCTGATATTAGTTTAGTCATGAATAATGACTGGTATTAATGTAAATGTACCTTGTATTTGCATGTGACCATTATTCTTGTCATCATCTTACTCTTATCTAAATAATGGTTCGGGTTCATACAGGCAACAATACACTGTTCGCTAGGATATAGAACATTTATTGTATAAAGTGTACAGTTGGCGCAGTGGGTAAACAGACCCGCGCTCTCTTATATTACATATCACAGATAGTTAAACATCAAACATATAGTTGTCATACAACAATCTAGCACACTATCTAGCCTAAGTATATCTATGAATATCTATGAGTCCCTCTCAGACAGGCCTTGTTGTCTCTCTCCAGTCCGTTTGTCCTCTCCCGGTCTCCGCGTGTCCTAGCTCGACACGGGCGGTAAATCTGTCCGAGTTCCTCGTGGACCCCGCATTAGGCGGGCCACATCAGTGTCCACGGAATCATGGACTTGGTGACCAGCTCAATCGAGAAGGTTCTCGATTACTCGGGTCCTGCGCGACTCAATGGTCTCCCTTGGGCTGGAGTTGCAGCCCTCTACTAGATATGGAAGTGAGGCGGTGACAGGATCCCCCCTCCCCCCTGACATGATTTGTTGTTGGGTAATTAGATCCGTTCTAATTCTGTCACCGAATCACATAAAGTTGGTGTTTGTAGTTTGGTGGATAGTAACCTGGTAACCTACCTACTAGCACTAAAAACTCATGTATTCTACCATACAACACTTGTCTGATTTGATGCAGAGATCCCTGTCTCTCGTGTGCTTAAATATGCTTATCAGACCGAAGTTACGTGGCGTTTTAGTAGTTGTATTTGCAACTCGCCCTTCTCATAGTACCCGAAATGGTACCCAGACAAATAACCCCTATATAAAAGAGGGTTAACAAGACCGAAGTCTTTGCTAAATAAGCACACCTTCAAATCTTGATCTGTGTGTGTATTTCTATACACTTTTACTCCCGTATGTTATATAATGCTAAATATGTAGTTACCTTGTTCTTTTATCCCCCCAGAGACTACATGTGTCCCTGTTGGCTTGTTAGTGTGTTAACTAATAAGTTGATGTTTCTAATAAAGTGACTGTATTTTAAATTGATAGTGTTGAGTTTTGAGGTTTGTGTAACGTGCGTGCTGAATGTGTGGTGTAATTCCAAGCGTCACGAGTTGGGATAACCTCAATCATGTAATACTGCACTGTGTGCAATACCTGACTAGGCATTCCAAGTAGTGGTGCTTAGATGTATCCTAACTGCTAAACTAAGTATATTACAATAACTACTAAATTAAACTCACTACTAAACTAAGTTCTATACATGTATTGACAAATTAGACAAGTCATGCACTTTTACATGGAAGACGCAGACAAATTACAATGAATACGTTTTGCGTACAATTTGTCCGCCAAGTGTATCGTTCTCTCATTTAATCCTTTCACGCAGTCATTCACTCATCTGTCATTCAAAATAGTAATTGGCTAAAATATATACTTAAAGTTGAGGTAAGCGTTATTGCCCTTAGAAAAAATGGGCTAGGCGATATTTGCCCTTTAAGAAAATACGTACTTTTTGTACGATGAATGAAAAATAGGTTATAATTTAACTAGAGACACTTGTATAGGACGGTTATTTAGCCTATGAATGGTACCGTCTGGAATATTAAAGTAGAATATGTACAAGTTACAGGTTAACACAATTTATATACATCATTAATGGAAATATAATACATATTTAATAGTAAACTAATTAATTACATAACTCCAACGATGATGTTCGCGTTGACGTCCCTTCGTTCGTGTGTTATGCCATGAATGTTAAAGTTAGTATGGCTGTCTTTTGAGTGTTGTCGTCGATGTTGTTCTGTTTCGGCTGTTTGCAAAGATTTGTAGCAACAGCAAGTATGGATTGCTCTCATTGTCCCGTATGAAATATTACAGTGTTCAGAGATAGTTCACTGGTTGATATTATTGGTTGAAATAAACACAGTTACTGTATCTTGCTGGAATAGTTATAGAGCTTAGGCATTTGATGGTATAGTTCTTACAATATAGCTCTTCACGTATGTTTATGGGTGTCGTAATTCACCTAATCACTGAGAGTACTCTAGCAGGTGTAGAGTCACACTGTTATATGTAACGGACTAAAAGTATCACAGTTTATAGTGTGGCTACTGGCCAATGTGATAAGAGTCATTCTACTGGCGCATTTGTCTGCCGTGATAAAAGGTCAGCCACTATGTTATCGGTGCCCTTAATATGGCGAAATTCGAAGTCAAAGTCCTGAAGTAGAAGACACCATCTTTGTAACCTGTTGTTTTTAGGCGACCTATGGTTAAGGACTAATAACGGTGAACTGTCTGTGAGGACCACAAAGTGACTTCCTAAGAGGAACTTAGATAATCTCAATATACAGAACAAAAGGCTCAAACACTCCAATTCAACTGTGGCATAACGAGTCTCAGCCTTCTTTAGTTTGCGGCTGACGTAGAGAATCGGGTGTCTTATGCCATTCACTTCCTGCATCAAGCAACCTCCTATTGCGATAGCGCTAGCATCTGTGGTCAAAATAAAGGGTAAATTTATGTTTGGTAATCGTAAGACTGGTGGATTAGAAAAAATATGTTTCAACCTACACATTGCATCATCTAAGCTGGTACTTTTACAAATTTTTGATGGATGATCTTTAGTTAACATATCAGAAAAGACTGAGGTGAGTTCTGCCCAATGTGGAATGAATTTAGAATAATAGTTAATAAGACCTAGTAAACTTCTAACCTGCTTCTTTGTGGTAGGTACTTCTAGATTAAGGATCTTGGAAACAATTTTATCATCAGTCAACAATTTTCCTTCAGAAATTCTATGACAAAGGAAGTCTATTTGTGTATAGCCTATTTCAACCTTGGAAGGTTTGATAGTAAGTCCAAAGAGAGAGATTTGGTTGAAGACTTGCTTTAGGGTGAGTAAGTGCGAAGTCATATCAGAAGAATGGACGCATATATCATCAATATAAGCAACTACATCATTAATTCCGTGTAATAACAATCTTGTTAGTCTCACAAATGTGGCCGGTGCGTTCTTCAGGCCAAAAGGAAGATATAGCCATTCGTATAAACCGAGAGGTGTTGCGAATGCTATTATATGTCTACAAGAAGGGTGTAGTGGAACTTGCCAATATCCTTTCGCTAAATCTGTCTTAGAAAATAAGGATGATTGAGCCATATCTAAAATAAGATCTTCACAACTGTTCATAGGCTCTGCATCCGTTGTTGTTCTGGTATTCAATATTCTATAGTCGATGCACAAGCGGATTGTCTGGTCTTTCTTTTTCACCAAGACAATCGGTGAAGAATATTGAGACATAGATTTTTGAATAATGTCATTCTTCTCTAAATCTAAAATTTCTTTATCTAAATTAGATCTGTAATGGAGAGGAATAGAATATGGTCTACATTTGACCGGTCTCAGATCAGTTAGCACAATTGAATGTGTTATTCTATCAGTGCGTCCAGGTTTGTTGGAAAAGATCGTCTTATAGTCGTCTAGGAGCGTCAAATGTCCTGTCGCTGTTGTTGTGTCAAAGTGTCAGAGATATGTATGTCCTTTATACTTCCGTCGTCAGTCATAATTGGTACAGGGATTTCAGTATTGTCCATGTCTGTCTGATTTATCACAGATGCTACAGTTTGTAAATTGTCTTCAATGTCATTGTCGTCGTCGTCGAGATCGATTGTCAATATGTTGTCAAATTTGTCGTCATTGTCAATATCACAGATTGTCGGTAATGTCCATATGTCTTCGTCGTTTTCGTCGTCGTAAGCGTGTGTCGTTAACGATGCTTCGTTTGTCGAGGTGTCATTCCGTTGGGAAATTGTCGTTTCGTCTCCGTCAACAGTTTGTTGCGTCTGTTCATTTGTCTCATTGTCCTGTCTAGCATAGTATGGTTTCAACACATTTACATGGAATATTTTTAACTTTCCATTTAAAGAGATTTCGTAATCTACTTCTGAAATTCTTCTAATGATCTTAAAAGGTCCCTGCCAAGAGGTTGACAGTATACCTCTTTTGTCAGGTAGTAGAAGTAAAATATCCTGACCTGCATGTAGGACAATTGTTTTTGCCCCTCTATTGGCATACTGCCTGTATTTAAAACCTTTCTCCTGTAGTGATGTTCTGGCCAATATACAAGAACGTATGATTTTGTCTCTGGTATCAGTGACCAAATCATAGGTGGAAATGGGAAGTTGGCTATCTACAGGTTGTGATATGATCTCTTTATAAATGGTGAGAGGTCCTCTTGGGTTCGCTCCATACATCAATTCGAAGGGAGAGAACCCTGTACTTGATTGAGGGACTTCTCTGTATGCGAACAGCACCGTTGGGAGAAGTATGTCCCAATCGGCTGGATTTTCAGCTGTCACTTTAGATAGCATGTGTTTCAGGTCCCCATTAAGCTTTTCGCAGATACCATTTGCGGCCGGTCGATAGGGACTGGTGAAACACTGCTTGATGCCTAGTAACTTAGTTACTGATTGGGTGGCATTAGCTATGAACTGGGTACCTCTATCAGAAATGATTTTCTCCGGAAAGCCAAAACGGGAGAAAATATTTAGTAATATGTCCGTCACATCCTTAGAGGAGATAGATCTTAATGGCAGCATTTCGGGCCATCTTGTACATAAATCCACAAGAGTAAAAATATACCTATTCCCCTTATTTGATATGTCATTCAACGGACCTACTAGGTCAACTGCCACGATTTGGAAAGGCCTCGAGGCAGTTGTCGTTGATTGGACTTCTGCTGTAGGGTTTTTCCCCTTTTTCACCAGTTTCTGACAAATATCACAAGATCTACAGAAGGTTTTTATATCTTGGCAAAACTTTGGCCAATAAAATTGGGTGGGGATTCTAGCCCTGGTCTTTTCATACCCCATGTGACCTCCAAAAGGGGAGTCATGGGCTAATCTTAGCACTTTGTCTCGATGTGCTTGTGGTAACACTATTTGCTGTGTAGTAGTCTGGTTTGTTGTGTAAAATCTAGTTAAGATGTTATTCTGTAGCTTAAATGTCCACGATGCGTTCTTAGTAACTTTTGGTTTGAGTCCAACTAATTTAAAGTATGGTGCAAGTGTTGTATCTGCTTTCTGTTCATTACCAAAAGTGATGTTAGTTGAGTTTGGCGCTACTATTTCTAATGATTCCTGCAGTTGGTCGGTGTTGGTTATGTGGGTTGTCTGTCGTGTTATTGCGTTTGTGTGTTGTGTGTTTTGTTGCACATTTACAGGTTCGGTACTTGGTAGTTTGGTAGCATCCTCAATTCGAGGTTTTAATTCGGTCGTATCGTTCCTAGATTCGACCGCCCCTGCATTGTACACCTTGATGAATTCTTCCTGAATTACCTCAGTGGTTGTCTCCCTTGGTATTTTGGCAGCTTGAGACAAGCAAGAATGGTGTTTCTCTTTTGTGTCGCTGTTTATGTCGTGGATACCGTGTTTTTGCTCCCACTTTTTGATCTCTTTTTCAGAGCATGGATGTATGTTGGGTAAATTACCAAGTATAATATCCGCGACTGGATTTTCAAGGATAGCACACAATACTTGCCCAGATATGAACGGTGTTTGAATTTCGACCAAAGCAAGGGGATATTTCTCTATCGTACCTGAGAATGTGCGACATGTCACATGTTTGTCTGTGTAGTCTTTAGCGTCTATTAATGTTTTCCTAACCCCACAGAGCGTTGCGCCGGAATCACGAATTAACGTGCACTTTTTGTTGTTAACAAACCCTGTAAAAAAAACTAGCTTGCCTGTAGATGACAAAGCAGCGTTAGCTGTTTCATTTGAAATAGGGATCGTGTGTCCACAATGTAGTGTTGTGTCAAGTTGGAACTTCGTACAGGTGTTGCACTTACTGTCTGTTATGGTGTTTATGATGTGTACAGCATTCCCAAGCTCGCTTTCATTGTCGTGTTGATTGTCACATTCATTCAGTGACTCAAGCTCTTCGTCAGACGACGTTTCTACTAATGCAGCATTGGCCTGTTTCAATAACTTTCGGCCTTCACAATTCTTATTATAGTGACCCCAGCTATTGCAGAAATAACATTTAATTGCTCTGTGGTAAGCCATGCGTTTAGCTGTTTGCTTCTCCACCATTTTTTAAGGTGTTGAGGGTAGGTGGGTGCTTTGTCGCACATCCCGTAACTGTCGTGATGGTAATTGCAATATTGGCATTGTACTACTTTACCGACATTTGATCGTGGTTTAAATCTACTCTGTGATTGTTTGGAGTATTTGGTGTTCACTACTGCAGCTGCTGTATCATTGTGACTTATGTTGAGCTGAAAAATATCTCTATTTGCTGTGAAAAATGCATTCCCCTTTGCCTCTATTTCCTGAATGCTCTTACAGTCCATTTGTTTTAAGAACTTGGCAAAAGGTGTGGGGATGGTGCTAACTATTTTATCTATTATAATAAGCTCCTTAAGTTTATCATGGCTATTGTTGGTTTTAGCCGAGTTAATCCATTTTGTGCATATGTCTTGGACTGTACTGACATAATCTATAAAGGTTTGGTTTGGTTGTGGAGATAATTTGGCAAATTGTTGTTGGTAACCTGCAGTGTCTAAAGAAAAATGTTGGAGAATGCGTTGTTTTAGATACTCATAATCTTTTCGCATTTCCTGTGGTATTGTCTCTATTACTTTTAGTGGTTCAAGAGCTAAGTTTCTCATTAGGATAAATGCCCAATCTGATTTAACGATTTTATGATGAGACATGAGACACTCAAAATTTTCTAAGTAGGCGGAGATGGAATCTCCTGAACAGAAAGCCTTCACGAGACCTTTATATTTATTATATTTTTGTTCTTCTTCTTTGCTTCTTAACTTATTTATTGATATTTCTGTGTTGGACTCCATTTCCATCTGTTTTAGTTTAATCTGTGTCTCGGCATTTAATTGGGCCTGTTTGGCGGCGGCCTCAAGTTCCATCTGCAATTTCTTTTCATCGGCCTCGATTTGCAATTTCTTTTCTTCGGCCTCGATTTGCAATTTCTTTTCATCTGCTTGCATTTGCAATTTCTTTTCTTCGGCCTCCATGTGCAATTTTTTTTCTTCGGCCTCCATCTGTAGTTTTCTTTCCTCACGTTCTATCGCTCTTTCTTCACGGGCAATGTTTTCTGCGTGTGTTTTCTGTGCCCATTCTGACAGTTTCTCTTCTTTATAACCTAACTTTATTCCTTGCTCAATGCATTTATCTAAACTAGACATTTTGTATTTTAATTGTTTGTACAATTTATAGAGTTAAATCCCTTAGAAAAATATGTTGTGTGGTCGAAAATTTGGTTAACTCCCTTAATTATTAATGTGTAAATCAAAATGCAAGGTTATGTTGCTGACAAGGTCATGAATATGCAAAAAAATCAATATGATACAAAATAATACATTGATGAAACATGAGAAGTACAGCTTAGATGTACAATGAGTATGAGGTGAAACTTAGCTTTTAATTCAAGAACTCCTCGATGTTGTCTTGTACTCTCGTCACTGTTGGAAAGGTTTCATCGGTTGGACGCGGCACTTGTTGCGGAACAATCTGCTCGTGGAGCTAGAAAACATTAGTCACTGTCACACAAAAAAATGTCAAAATAGTAACATGTCAAAAAAAAAAAAAATGTTTACAGAATCAAAATAATGAGGCACTGTGGAGGCAATGGTGAGACATTGCCGAGGGACTCAGATTACTTCTATTTTTATCGCTAGATAGCTACTAGTTTTATGTAAACTTGTAACGTTAACAATTTCTTTGATTTAAACAAATCAATGTGTTACCAAAAATCAATGTTTTACCAAAATCAATGTGATATGATTAAATAATTAATTTTACATGGCATTTAATAGGTTTTTAAGAAAACATTCTATGCCAAAACCGGAAAACTAGCCCCCAAAAAAGCCTGTCATCATCTTACTCTTATCTAAATAATGGTTCGGGTTCATACAGGCAACAATACACTGTTCGCTAGGATATAGAACATTTATTGTATAAAGTGTACAGTTGGCGCAGTGGGTAAACAGACCCGCGCTCTCTTATATTACATATCACAGATAGTTAAACATCAAACATATAGTTGTCATACAACAATCTAGCACACTATCTAGCCTAAGTATATCTATGAATATCTATGAGTCCCTCTCAGGCAGGCCTTGTTGTCTCTCTCCAGTCCGTTTGTCCTCTCCCGGTCTCCGCGTGTCCTAACTCGACACGGGCGGTAACTCTGTCCGAGTTCCTCGTGGACCCCGCATTAGGCGGGCCACATCAGTGTCCACGGAATCATGGACTTGGTGACCAGCTCAATCGAGAAGGTTCTCGATTACTCGGGTCCTGCGCGACTCAATGGTCTCCCTTGGGCTGGAGTTGCAGCCCTCTACTAGATATGGAAGTGAGGCGGTGACAGTACCTGAGGTACATTTTTGGGGTGTTTTACTTGATGGATGATGTCTGGTGAGGATAGGAAATTTTTTGTTTTTGAGCTCCATCAATAGTGGAGGACTATAAAGTAGGGGTCAGAAATTATCCCTCCTTTACCCAAGGCACCAGGGGTGTAATGTTCAGTTGTCTGGGACGACAACAGTTAAAGATGGGGAATAATGTACTCGGCTCGCGATGATGGTGGAATTCTGCAAGAGGGCGTCTGATTGGTCTGGAACTCTGGGACCCCAGTATATAAGGCCCCGAACAGGTAGAACTGGCCCTTTTCCGTAGTCCACCACACTGAGTGACAAGGCGCCAATGCCTATTTCTATTGTGTGTTTAGTAGTTAGACCCTGAAGTTTTGCAGTGGAAAAGCCAGAATTCTAGTTTTTAGATTTTAGATTTTCCTGGGTTTTTAGTAGACTGGAAGTTTTTGGTAAATTAGTTTTTGGTGGACTAGAAGTTGTTGGTAAATTAGTTCTAGTGGATTAGTGTTTGGTAGATTTGTAGCTTTCACTGGATTAGAAGTTTTTGCTACATTTAGGAATTTGGTTTGTTAGGTTAGTCTCTTTGCTGTTTGATTTTTGCTGTATCCTAATTTCTTTGTTGATGCTACATGTCTGTATATTATTGTGAAGTTTAGAAGTTTAATAAACAAATGATGCTTGTGTTACTCTTACTTTGTTGTTTAGTTGATAGACTCTAGTGTTATAGTCATTGGTGTTAGAACAGCCCTCGGAGTAATTCTTTGTCTGGGATTGGAGAATATTGTTCTAATCCCCTGTCGGCCCACCCTGGACCTTCTTAAACCTTAATTCTTTTCTATTCTTGTTAACCGAGGACGGTGAGAGGTTCTTTCTCTTTATTCATTTTCTTCTTTGGCCCTACGCAGTCAGGGTTGCGCTCTTCTCCTCACATCACCGTAGCAGAAGTAAGTAGTCCTTGCTTCCTGTTTATACCTCTGTTTCATAAGTAGTCATATAAGTTCCCGTTCCCGACTGTCTGTCTGTCTGTCTGTGTGTGTCTGTCTGTCTGACCCGGCCCGGCTTCGCCCACTCCTGGTGGGGAGCATCTAATTTAATTCATATAAGTAGTCATATAAGCTCCCGTTCCCTTTCCCGACTATCTACTGTCTGTCTGTCTGTCTGTCTGTCTGTCTGTCTGTCTGTCTGTCTGTCTGTCTGTCTGTCTGTCTGTCTGTCTGTCTGTCTGTCTGTCTGTCTGTCTATTATTTAAAAGAACACTTGAAAGATCTTTACATCTTCCCCAACAATTAACTTGGGTAAATGGAGCGTCTCATTTAATTCATATTCGGCCCCTGTTCCCATTCCCGTTTCCAAAAAAGACAACCCGGCCCGGCTTCGCCCAGTCCCTGGAGGGGAGCATATAATTTAATTCATATCTGGCGGAGGGATGAGGCGGAGGGAGGAGGAGGAGAAGGAGAAGGAGGGAGGAGGAGGGGATTAGGAGGAGGAGGAGGAAGGAGGGAGGAGGAGGGGAGAGGAGGGGGAGGAGGAATAGGGAGGAGGAGGAAGAGGGAGGAGGAGGAGAAGGGAGGAGAAGAGGGGAGGAGGAGGATGGAGAAGGAGCGATGAGGCGGAGGGAGAAGGATGAGGGAGGAGGAGAAGGGAGGAGGAAGAGGGAGAAGGAGGATGAAGAATGAGGAGGGAGGAGGATAAGAAGGATGAGGAGGGAGGAGGAGGAAGAGGGAGGAGGAGGAGGTGGAGGAAGGAGGAGGGAGGGAGGAGGGAGGAGGATTAGGAAGGAGGAGGAGGCGGAGGGACAAGGAGGAAGGAGGAGGAGGGACAGAGGAGGGATGAGGAGGAGGAGTGATGAGGCGGGGGAAGGAGGGGGAGGAGTAGGGGGGGAGGGGGAGGAGGAGGAGAAGGGGGGGGGGGAGGGGGTGGGGGGAAGGGAGGAGAAGAGGGTAGGAGAAGGAGAAGGGGAGAGGAGGAGATTATAAGCATATGCCTGTAGATAACTGCAGCGAAAAGGGGGGAGCATCTGATTTAATTCATATACGTAGTCATAAAAGCTCCCTTTTCCCGACTATCTGTCTGTCTGTCTATCTATCTGACCCGGCGTGGCTTCGCCCAGCTCCTAGCGTTGAGCGTCTCATTAAACTCAAAAACCCAAAAAAAAAAATTATTGAAAGAATGTCCTTCCCACACCATCCATTTTTTTTTTTATGAAAACGTTGTTAATCACCAACAGACTGTAGATAACTTCTTAAGCATAAAAAGTTAGTTATAATGTTATGCTTTGTGCATTATTTTTATAAAAACGTTAAAAACCCTTTAAAATTATATCATTTTTATTATAACTCA